>VUYV01000131.1:502993-541363 GCA_008711295.1 Anarhynchus alexandrinus
CCCCTGCCCCGCCGCGCCCCGCGCCGCTCCGCGCAGCCCCGCGCCGGCTTTTGTTTCTATTTTAGTGTTGGGAAGGACTTTACCGGGAGGGTTCGCTCCCTCGCTCGCTCTCCCTCGCTGCAACAACAACAACAAAAAATAAGGACCTACTGTCTCCCCTCCGCAGACCGGGAGTCCCAGGAGCCGGGAACTGCCTCTCTTTTTTTTCTTCTTCTTATTTTTTATTTTTTTTTTTCCAGATCTAGTTCCGCTGTTTTTCGCCTTTTTTTTTTTTGTGTTTGNGCTGCATTTGTTTACGCCGCTTCTCGCCGCTTCCTTCCCTCCTTGCCAAACTTTCCCCGCCGCCGGGGTCGCCCCCGGCCCTGCCCGTGTCCCCGGCCCCGGGGGAGGGCAGCGGCGGGGCTGCGCGGGTGCGGGGCGAGCGGCTCGGCGGCGGGCAGGGAAACGGGGTGAAATCCGGGATGAGTTTTCTCTCCCTTTATTTCCCCGGAATGGGATTTTTGAGGTTTTTTTTTCCCCTGGCTTTCTGCCCCCGCGGCGGGTGCAGCAGAGCGGGGTGAGAAGCAGCGGGACGTGAGAAAGGTTGGAAATCCTCGGTGAAGCTCAACAACAAAAAATATGGTGGTTTCGGAGCNCAACAAACCAAACACAAAACAAAAACCAACCCGCGCACACACATTTTTTTTGCAAAGGGAATCCCTGTTTTTCTCCTGGATTTGTGGATGCACCGATGAGAGATCCAGCCTTCCCAGGGACTGCCATGGCTTACCACCCCTTCCACGCACCCCGGCCGGCCGACTTCCCCATGTCCGCTTTCCTCGCAGCCGCGCAGCCTTCCTTTTTCCCCGCTCTGGCTCTGCCTCCGGCGGCGCTGGCAAAGCCCATGCCGGACCCGGGGCTGGCCGGGGCGGCCGAGGCCGGGCTGCACGTCTCGGCCCTGGGACACCACCACCAAACCGCCCATCTGCGCTCCCTCAAGAGCCTGGAGCCCGAGGAGGAGGTGGAAGACGATCCGAAAGTAACGCTGGAAGCCAAAGAGCTTTGGGACCAGTTTCACAAGCTGGGTACCGAGATGGTGATCACCAAGTCCGGGAGGTAAGAACCGGCCCCGCGCAACCCACCCCGCACCTGCGCGGCCGCGCAGCGCCCTCGCCCCTCCGTTTCATCCCGCTTCCCCCGGTGCTCGCCAAATCCGCCCCCATGAATTAACGCGGGGGGTTTCGATCCTTGGAGTTTTTTCGGATGTATTTTACCCCACACGCACACTCCGAGCTTCCCCCACACCCCCCGATTATTACTTTTTCCCGAGCGCGATACCCAAATTAAATTTGTGCGCGCTAATTGCGCGCCCGTAATCCCCCCCACCCCCCTCACCCCCGCTGCATTTGTTTACGCCGCTTCTCGCCGCTTCCTTCCCTCCTTGCCAAACTTTCCCCGCCGCCGGGGTCGCCCCCGGCCCTGCCCGTGTCCCCGGCCCCGGGGGAGGGCAGCGGCGGGGCTGCGCGGGTGCGGGGCGAGCGGCTCGGCGGCGGGCAGGGAAACGGGGTGAAATCCGGGATGAGTTTTCTCTCCCTTTATTTCCCCGGAATGGGATTTTTGAGGTTTTTTTTTCCCCTGGCTTTCTGCCCCCGCGGCGGGTGCAGCAGAGCGGGGTGAGAAGCAGCGGGACGTGAGAAAGGTTGGAAATCCTCGGTGAAGCTCAACAACAAAAAATATGGTGGTTTCGGAGCGGCAGCCGGGGCCGGGGCCGGGGCGGTGCGGGGCGGCTCGGCGGGGCCGCGGCCGTCGGGGGTCGGCGGCGGGCGGGGGGGCGCAGCCCTGTACCGCTCTGGGTCTCTCCGCAGGAGGATGTTCCCCCCGTTCAAGGTGCGGGTGAGCGGCCTGGACAAGAAGGCCAAATACATTTTGCTGATGGATATAGTGGCGGCCGACGACTGCCGGTACAAGTTCCACAACTCCCGCTGGATGGTGGCCGGCAAGGCCGACCCGGAGATGCCCAAGCGCATGTACATCCACCCCGACAGCCCGGCCACGGGGGAGCAGTGGATGGCCAAACCTGTTGCCTTTCACAAGCTCAAGCTCACCAACAACATCTCGGACAAGCACGGCTTTGTAAGTGCGGCTGCGGGGCAGAGCGGAGCCCCCCGAGCAGGGAACCCCCCCCCGGAGAAGGGGTTTGACCGGTGGTGGGGCTGCCCGGCCTTGCTCTGCCCGGGGGGGCGGCCGGGGGCTTTAACAGCTTCTCCCCCCCGGCACAAGCACGCCCGGGGATGGGATGGATGGCGGGGCCTTGCCGGGCCCTGCGGTGGCCTGGCCATCCCGCAGCCCCCCCATCCCCTGCTCCTGCCCGGCACCGAGGGGCAGCTCCCCGCCGTCTTGGGGACCGCTCCTCCGAGGGACAGGAGAGGATCGGGCTGCGGGCTCTTGGCTCCCTCATCCCTGACCCTCCCGGTCTCCGCGGCCTGTTCTGCCGCCTTTCCCCGGTCCTCGGGGCTCTGCGGGGAGAGGGATTTGGGGGTTTGATGTGCGGGGCCGAGGGCCGTGCCGGGGGCGGCAGGGAGGGCAGCCCCGACGGGGCGGCCGGGCAGGTGCAACCCGGGCTGTCGCTGCCGGGCCGGGCCGGGGGGAGCGGTGCTGGAGGCGGTGGCACCTGCACTGGGTTTCCGTGGTTGGGAGCAGGGCCGGAGCCGCGGCTCCGCACATTCTGCTTCTGAAAGGCTCCCAAACACCCCTATTTATTTCCCTATTGATCATATCTGCATCACCTTTCGGAGGTAAATTAAAAAAAAAACCAACAAAACCTAAACAAAAAAAAATAAAGAAAACAAAACCAACACCCCCCAAAAATAAAAAAAAAAAGAGAGAGGGAGAGAAAGAAAGAAAGAAGCCGAAGGCTGTTGGCAATTCGCAGAGATCCTCAGAAAGCAGGGTCAAAACGCGAGGGGAGCGTGATCCTCCACGGGGGGAAAAAAAAAATCACAGCGCACAAGCCGGCTATCTTTAGCCTCTGGACAAGCATTTAGGGCGATAAAGGGAAAGTTCATCGTCCAGCGTTGGTGATATGGTAATTAGCGGGGACCCGCGGCCGGCGGTGCGGCGGCAGAGCCGCGGGGCACCGCGCTCCCGGGGCTGCGGGGACCGGCGCTCAGGTGGGAGAGCAGCTCAGCAGCTCCTCGGGTCACTTTTTTCTCTCTTTTTATTTTTTTTATTTTTTTTTGTTTTTCTTTTAAGGCAGGAAACAGCGTCTTTGTTAAATAATACATCGCAAGGTTATTTATAGATAGCAAGGTAAATCGATAGAGATGGAGTCTAAAAGATAGCATTTTTTTGATACTGGGGAAAAACTAGTTTGGTTCAGTGTTTTTAACGGTTCGCCTCCTTCAATTAAAGATTTCTGGTATCTGTCGTTGTCCAAAATCCGGACTGTGTTAAATCTGGGAGATGAGGGTTTAGCCAGTGCCCATCTGGTCAGAGAGGGATGATTATTTTTTTTTTTAAAGGAATGCAGATTTGCACGCCTGAACGAGACTTTTTGCACCATTTTCATGATAAATCCCGTTTAGATGATATCAATATAATAGCGATCCGTCAGTTCATCAGCAGGTGATTATTGCTGAGGTTAAAAGAAGGGGGATATTTTTTATTGCCTTCTAAAACGAAATGAAGTGATAATTATTTAGCCATTTGGCCGACGTTATTTGACAATAATTACTCAAGCTTTCGCCGTTCCCCTACCAATTCCGGGCGGTGAAGACTGCATTTCAGCCCGACCACAGCAGGTTGGGGAATTATTTAATCGCTATCGGGCAGGAAAACGTTGCCGGTGCGGGCAGCGAGGGGCAGGAGCTCGGAGCGACCCCCGGGGCGCGGTTCGGGGGGTTCCGCCGCTTCCGAAAATCCTCGGCCAAATGGCGGTGAATTCGGGTTTTTTAAAGAAAAAAAAAAAAAAAAAAAAAAGAAAGAAAAACCAAAAGGAGAGGGTAGAGAAAGGCTTTGAGTGTTGGCGAGGCTTTCAGACACCTGGTTGGAAAAAAAAAATGTCTGTTCATTCTGCAGCGTTGCTCCGAGACATAAATTTAACATGGCTCGTGGTGAAACGCTCCTTTCACGTCGCAGGCGCTGGCTGGGGTTGGCACAGGCTTCTGCCGCCACCGACACAAATCGAGAGGCTTTTTAGCATTTTATTATTTTTTTTGTGGCGGTGAGGTAGAGTTGTTTTTTTTTTTTTAAAAAGGACGGAAATACGAAAAGCGGCGAGAAACGTGTCGAAAACCCGCCTCGCCTTTGCAGGGCAGTCATAAAACAGGGAGATCCCTTTTGCTGCTTTATTACCGTGCTTAACACCCGCAAAGATGCTGCTGTGCCTGCCTTCCCCTGACCTCCTTATTTGGGGGCAGATCGTGCAATGGCATAAACAAAAAAAAAAAAAAGNTAATCTCCCTCTTTGGCATCCGCTGGCATTCCTTGCTCACGGTGAATTTGTGGGGTTTGTTGGTTGTTTTCGGGAGAAAAGGGATTTTTTTTAGGGAGGTACTAGACGCGCCTGTAACGTGGACCGTGAGGCTGACGGCAGCCGCGGGCTGTGCTCTCTCGCCCACCCAGACCATCCTGAACTCCATGCACAAGTACCAGCCCAGGTTCCACATAGTCCGGGCCAACGACATCCTCAAGCTGCCCTACAGCACCTTCCGCACCTACGTGTTCCCCGAGACCGACTTCATCGCCGTCACCGCCTACCAGAACGACAAGGTACGGCCAGGCAGCCCCTGCCCTCCCCTCCTGCCCTGTCCCCTGTCCCTGCTCACCCCTTATCCCCTGCCCCTGCACCTACCCCTTCTCTCACCCCTGTCCCATCCCTTACCCATTAATAGGGTGTATTTGTGTGTGTGCGTGAGGACGTTTTGGGGGAAAGCGGCCAAAAGGCAAGCAACAGGAGAATAGTTAAACCCCAAGACCTCAGAGCAGGAGGTGCCCTTCGTACTGCTACTATTATTATTGCTATCGCTAATACTAATATTACTGCTAATTATTACTATTTCTATTATTACTGTTAATAATTTCCTCCTGGACTTTGTCGCACCTTTTCTGGGCCGCGGGAGCTTTTGCTACAGGCCCAGGCTGCAGCGAGCAGCACGGCGGCCTGGGCAGCCTCACGGAGAAGGTGCTCTGGGCCCAGGAGGAGCCAAAAAAATAGAGCCAGATAAGCTAATTTTAGTTGCTTTCGTGATTTAACGAGTGTCGCCCTGCGAGCAGCGGAGCCAGGAGAGCTCGGTGGGGAGTGGAGAGCCTCCTCCGGCCCCCTCCAAAAGTTGTGTGTGTGTGTGTTTTAACCCAAAAGCTGACCCCCACCTCCACCCCTGGCTGCTGATGCTAATTGACAGGTCTGTCTGAGGGTCCTGGTGGGCTTGTTTCCCTCGTAAAGTTTATGGCGAAGAGTCACAATCGATTAAAGAGCACTTTGTCTGCTCGCCCGCCGCAAGCTGCGCGGGGCGGCCGCCGGCCGGTGGGCCCCGTCGGGCGGGGGATGCTGCGGCCCGGGGCGGCCGGGCGGGGGCTGCAGCGGGGCCGGGCGGCCGTGCCTTCCCCCAGCGCCCCTCTCGGGGCCGTATTTCAGAGCCATGCATTATTGAGCGCCCTAATGTCGCCGGCCCCAAGAAGCCCGTGGCGGGGAGGGATAAGAATAGCTTTTAACCAGCGCCGCGCGGCTCAGTCGCCATCTTCCCTCCGGGGGGCCGTGAAAAATAACTTCCTATCATTAAGACTCTATTAATAATTCAAGCCCAAACCTCAGCATCATTTTTAATAAAGCATGCGGTGTGTTAAAGCGGGGCCGCGGCGCGTTTCGCAGCCTGCGCAGCGCAGCCCGGGCTCCCCGNCCCTTCGCCAAGGGCTTTCGGGACACGGGCAATGGCCGGCGGGAGAAGAGGTAAGGGGTGTCCGCCGTCCCCCGTGTCCCCCCCCTTCCCCTTCCCCGCTCCGCGCCCGCGGAGGGCCGGGCGGTGTCCGACGCTGCCTTTCCCCCCCCCCGCCTCGTAGGAAGCAGCTCTCGCTGCCGTCCCTGCGGATGTACGAGGAGCCCTGCAAACCCGACCGCGACGGCGGCGAGTCGGACGCCTCCTCCTGCGAGCCCTCGGCGGTGCGCGACGCCCTCCACTCCCCCGTGGGAGCCCTCCCCAGCCCCCTGCGCCTCAAGGGCAGCGGCAGAGGTAAAGCAGGAGCCACGGTTCCCAAATCCCCCCCTCCCAAAAAAAAAAACCCACATCGGGTTTCTGCTCCCTGGGGGCCGGGAGGCAAACCAGCAGGGGAAAAAAAAAAAAGATGGGGATGGGCACGAAGGAGCCCAAGGGTTGAAAGGACAAGAGCAGAGCAAACGCGAATGGCATTCACGGTTTGCAACGTTTTCCTGTTTATACGTTAGTGTAAACAAGAAGAAATAGCAAGGCAGCCCGTGCGCTGGATGCGTTTGCCCGGCTCCTCGCTGGTGCGTGCCCTGCCTTTCATGGCGAGCTCGCACTGCCCTGGGGAAAAAAAAAAAAAAAAAAGGGAAAAAAAGGGGAAAAAAAAAAAAGAATTAATACATTTGAAAGGGGAAAAAAAATGTTGTAACTCCAGGGCTTCAAGCTAGTAAATGAAAATAAACTAGCCGTTCCCACGTTGCAGTTTTTAGATGCTGGGTTTCGTCTTGCCGCACTATCAATCTGCTGCTCTTTAAACTTTCCACCAGCCCGATTCCCTGCAAACCTTCATCAAAACTGCAACTCCCCCCCCCCCCCCAATCCGGGTTGGTGGGAGGGTTTATTACACCCCTCTCCTCTTTCAAAGGCTTCCCCGAATATTCGCCCCAGCCTGCAGAGCTTCGCCTAACCCGCCCCACAATGTTTTTTTCGTTTAGCGGGAGCCGGTGGGGCAGGGGCTCTGCTCCCCTCGCCCTCGCCAGCCCCTCGCCAGCCCCTCGCCTCCCGTCCCCCTGCCTCCTCTGAGAGCGTGATGGGGTGTTTTGTTTTTTGTTGGGGTTTTTTTTTTGTTCTTTTTTTTTAATTAAAGCCCCTTTCGGGAAAGTCTGTACCGTACCTCTTGCCTTTAAACCGCCTTGTTTAACCTGCCTCAACCTGCACATTTGGAATAAATCCACGGCGCGCTGTTGATCAGCTCCGTGTAATTAAATATATACAGGACCATTTCCTCCAGCGCTGTCCACCCGCCCGCGCCCCCTCCAGCCCCCGCTCCGCAGCCCGCTTTGAGTTTGCAGCTAACGACGGCGATGCTGTAATAGATTTTGGTCCTCCATCAAACATGTTTTTCCTGTTTGGCAGAGCAACAGGACCTCCTGTTGTTAATCCCCTTTCCCCAGAGCGACCGCGGCCCGTTTCTGCCCCCGAAATGAGTTTCTCCCGTTAATAACGATCGGGGCTTTGACGCCGCGATCTCTCCCCGACGCCGGGGCTCTGGCGAGTGACCCGCTCTTCGCCTCCCCCGGGGGGGGGGGTTGTGTGCTTTTCTTCTGACCCTCTGCCCTTCCATCCCCTTGTAGAGGAGAAGCCGGGGGCCGACAGCGATGCGGAGGTGGAGAAGGTGCCCGAGGAGCGGCCGGCGGCGGCCGCCAGCCCCGGCGGGGAGGACGCGACGCCCCGCGGCAGCCCCCGGTGCCCGGAGGAGCGGAGTAAGGAGAGGCGCAGCCCGGAGAAGGTCAAGGACGGCGCGTCCCCCCGAGAGGGACCCGGCGAGGGCCTGTTCGGTGCGAGGGGCCTGGAAAAGGACAAGGTGGAAGGACGGAGGAAAGAGCCGGACCCAAGCAAGAAGGACGCGGAGGGTGGCCTGGGCAAGGAGGCCTTCGCCCCGCTGATGGTGCACACGGACAGTCCTCCGCACCTCAGCGCCGGGCACCTGCAGAGCCTGGCGCTCTCCGGCCTCCATGGGCAGCAGTTCTTCAGCCCCCTGGGCGCCGGGCAGCCCCTCTTCATCCACCCGGGACAGTTCGCCATGGCCCCCGGCGCCTTCTCCGCCATGGGCATGGGACACTTGCTGGCCTCGGTGACTGGCGGGAGCAGCCTGGAGAACGGAGCTCTCTCATCCGCCCCAGGCGCGGCGGGGACGGCCACCCCCTTCCCTTTCCACCTCTCCCAGCACATGCTGGCCTCTCAGGTAAGCCCCCGTGCCCACCCTGCGTCTCCGTCCCCATCCCTGCTGTCCGGCCGGGCCCTAGGCCCTCCTCTCCTTGTCCTTCCCCAAAGCTCCCTGAATTTGGGGCGCTTTGTGGGCACGGGTCCCCCCAGTGTGGGGACACATGAGGTGGCCCCAGTGCAGGTCAGGAGCTGTTGGTGCCCCCAGCCTCCACCGTGCCCCCTGCAGCCCGTGGGGACAAGGGGATGACACTCCCCCGCCCCCCTGACACGCTGCCTGGTGTGGCACAGGCAGGACATGGGGGACATTTTGAAGGTTGGCCTTAATGCTGATTTGAGGAGGAATCTTGATTTTTTTGCAGCTGGTGTGGTTCCCCCACAGGCAAGGGCAGAGTCAGGAGCCGTGGCCCTGCCTGACCTGGCTGTCCCCATCCAGCAGCCCCCCATCTCCCTGCCAACCCCGAAATGGCTCCCGCCATGCCTGGCTTGTGTTGCCTTTGCCAGCCCCTATGATGAAACGCATAAAGATGTCTTTGAACTCCCCTAATTTATCGATCCTACTTAACTATGTGTTTTAATGTGGTTAAAGGTCTGTGATGCTGCACAGACGGGGACACGCAGTGTGCGGGGAGGCGCGAGGGGCAGGGACGGGGCAGGTCCCAGAGAGGGGTTTGTGCGCGGTGGCACCAGCCCGGCTCAGTGTGGGGTGAATGGGGGTATCCCAGCCATACCCCCTTCCCTCGGTCCATGCCACAGGGCTAACAGCACGCTGTGTTTTTAGGATGACACCAAGATGTCTGGCTTTGCTTTGGGTTTCTCCGGGGAACACTGTTCTCAGGGGCAGGCAGGAGGGGGGATGCAGCGGGGCATCGGTGGGGCTCTCACCCCCCTCTCTCTCTCTCCACAGGGAATCCCGATGCCCACCTTCGGCGGACTCTTCCCCTACCCCTACACCTACATGGCGGCAGCCGCGGCGGCTGCCTCGGCCATGCCGGCCACCAGCGCGACGGCCGCCGGGCCGCTCTCCCGCAACCCCTTTCTGGGCAGCAGCCGCCCCCGCCTGCGCTTCAGCCCCTACCAGCTCCCGGTCACCATCCCACCCAGCACCAACCTGCTGACCACCGGCCTCCCCGCCAGCCTCAACCCCGGCTCCGAGGGCTCCAAGGCCGGCAGCAGCCGGGAGTCCAGCCCCCTCCCCGAGGTGCCCCTGCACAAGGGGGGCAGCCAGCGCCCCACCGCCTCCCCCAAGGGCTCCCTGAAGGAGTCCCTCAACGAACTGCAAAACATCCAGAGACTGGTGAGCGGGCTGGAGAGCCAGCGGGAGCTGTCACCCGGCAGGGAGTCCCCCAAGTGACCGACGGGGCGGGCAGCGAGCCCTCCCGACGGGGCGGAGAAGCACTGGTATTTTGTACAGCACAGTATAAATATTTATTGCGGAGCGAGGGGTGGGGGCAGACGGGGAGCGGGGGGCTGGAGCAGAGGGATGGAGCCCCACCGGCCAAACGGACCCACTGCCCCAGAGCCAGGAGCGAGAGGTGGGAGCGAAGGGTTCGCCCGCCACCCCCCCACCCCCGGCTGTGGGGCTGGGAGCGGTTCCCCCCGCTCCAGCGCGGCCGCGGATCCCCCCCCCCCCCTCCGCTCCCCCGCTCNGGCACTGGGCATGTCTCGGAGGGGGGGCAACGAATCGGCGCAGAGGCACCCGATGGACGGGGCGGCCCCGACCCCCGGCCCCAGCCCCAACCCCGGGGAAGTGAACGGGGCTGAAAGCTCATCTGTGCAAGGGGAGGGGAGGGGGAGGAAAAAATAATTAAAAGAAAAAAAGAAATAAGAAACGAAACATGGGAAACGAACCGCCTCGGCAGCCGCCGCCGCGCAGAGCTGGTACGGCGGGGGGAGCCCCGCAGGTACCCGGGCAGATATTTATGAAATAAATGGTAATTTGTGTAAATAAGCTATAAGGATCCCAGAATATGCAAATTGGTATTAATTTATTCAGAGTTGTACATTGGTGTGTACATAATATTTAGAGTTTAACTCATTGCATTTAAGTTTTTTTGTTTTGTTTTGTTTTGTTTTTTCATTTTACATGAACATATATATTGTAAATGAAAACTATTTAGCTCTTTGTGATTGAAGGAGATATCGGTTTCTTTAACTGTGTTTTAAAATATTGTTTATCCCGCCTGTTCTCTAGGACAATCATGTGCCACCGGTAAAACAATTTTTGGAGTCATTGAAACTAAGAGTTCAATTCTCTAATGGACTTTTGCGAGGAAAANGTATAATAAATTTAAATATCAGAGGACTGTGCTCTATATTTGTTTTAAAATAAAAAAGATACATGATTTGCAACGTGCTGGTTACTCGGGTATCTGTCTGTTCAGTTTTGATGAATTCTCACATCTTTCAATAAAAAAACTACTCGGAGAAGTCCTGCCGGCTCCCGCCTCTTTCATTCCCGCCGCCTTCCCGCAGCCGCACCGCCCCGTCGGGGCCGCCGCTCCTCCGCAGGTGCGCAGCGCTGCGCGGGTGGGTCGGCCCACGCGAGGGCTCGGTTCCCCGCGACGGCGGAAGAGACCGCGCATCCCGGGGGGCTGCCCCGGTCCCAGCGCGGGCTGCCGAGCCCCGGGTTCGGTGGGGAAACATGAAAACGCCCCGAGGTGCGCGGTCACCCGCCCGGCGCAGCGCACCGCGGGCCTCCCGGGGACCGGGAACCTCCGCCGGTTCTGCCCGTCGGGGCATTTCTGCCTACAGGGCCTTTGCCCGCCCCACAAGCCGCTCCGCCGCGGCGCAGGTGCGCAGGGTGGGGCGCGGAGCCTTCCGCGGGTGCGCTGGTGGGCGCGCACGGGGATTCCCCGGGTGCGGCGGGGAAGATGCGGCCTCGGGACCCTCCGCAGGTGCGGGTCTGCCCTCACCGTCCTCGGGGCGCAGCGGGACCGCCTCAGGAGGGCAGAGCCCGGGCACGCCGGTACCGTCTCGCCGTGCCGCGGGGATGCGCACCGGCACCGGGCGGGGACGGGACACGCTCAGCTACACCGGTACCGGCGGGGTTCGGGCTGCGCGGGTCACACCGGCACCGACGGGGAAGGGATAACCCGGGCGGAGCGGCACCGTCAGGGATGGGGAGGGGGTGACCCGGGCACGCCGGTGCCGTCGGGGCCGGGGCTGCCCCGGGGCGGGGGCTGTGGGTCCCCACGCCTCCCCCCGCGCCCAGAGCCGCTCGGGGCGTTGCGGGGCGCGGCCGAGGAGGACGCAAACAGCCCTTTTCCTCACCAATTACCCTTCTCCCGTTCCGGGGAAGATTTATGAGCCCAATTGCGGGGCGGGGGCGGGGGGCGCGTCCCCCTCGGGCGCGGAGGCGCAGCGCCGGGCGCAGGGCGCCCTCTGCTGGTGGCGCCGCGCACCCGCCGCCGCTCAGCCCCGACGGGGCGGGTCGTGCGCGGTCGCGGCTCCTCCCCGGGTTCCCCCGAACCCCCGCCCCAGCGCTCCGGGGGGCTGCAGGCAGGGAAGGGGCTGCGGACACCCTCTTCCCCTCCGTCTCGGCAGCCTCTGAAGGGAGATGCTGGGGCTGGGTTCCTCGACGGCGGGAGAGGAGCCGCAGAGAGGAGTGGGGCCGTTTCCGCCGGCGGGAGGGACCGGCAGGGTGGGAACCACTTACATAGGAGGAGGGAAGCGTAGTCACTAAAATTAGGTTTGCAGGTTTATTTCCGAATAAACATCATTCAGGATGAATAACAATTTAATGGGCCCTGTTTTTAGTGACAGTGAGTACGGCGTGTGCTGGTGCGGGGGCTCCCCGTCCCTTTCCACCACCCTTCCGACTATGCTGGATTTAGGCGAAGCTGGCTGGGGTGAGCTCAGCGGGGAGATGGTGATGGTGTTGCTGAACGCAGCCAGCACTGGCAGAGCCTCACACCAGGTTCCTGCCGTCCTGGCAGACTGGGGACAGCCACGCTGTCCAGCCTGGTCTGAGGGACAGTGAAGGTTTAAATGTCACCTCCTCCTCTGGGGCTGAGCGCTGGTGCCAGTGGGGCATCCCTACCTGCCTATTGAGCACAAAGCCGTACTTCACCAAGGAGGGGGAAATGTTCCCTGAGGAGCGTGGGTTTATGACGGTGACCTCGAGGGACAGTGCCTGAAGGCAGGGAGCCGGGCCTGGCCCTCCCAGCCAGGGGGTGTGCGCAGCGGGGCGTTTCGGCAGGACCCCATCTCCTCCAGGCTTGCCGTGCCCAAACCCAGGCTCTGGGAAACCCTATTCAAACAGCACAACGAGCAGCTACTGATTAGTCACGCACTATGCTGGGATTATTTTCCTCAGCTGTGAAAAGGCGCTGGGAGGCCCCGTGGGGGCACACCCCCCCACACCCCCATAGCCCTGCCACTCTGCACCCCACAGTGCACCCAACAAAACCTGGTTCAGCTGCACCATGTGCTGGTCACTGTCGAGTCCCGAAAATAAAACACTGGGTGCTCCAGTGACCTCCGTGTGGTAGAAGGTGCTGGTGTTTAACCAGCAGGTAGCATCGGTGCTGTCCCACCGAGGCGGTGAGGTCCCCAAACACGGAGGATTTCACTGGTGTTAGTGGTGGCTTTTGAGTTTCTTCAGCTAAATGCCCAACGTGCACTAAAAACAGCATTCCTGCCCTGAGGGTCTCCTGGGCCCGCTGGCAGACAAACCCTGGCTAACTTGGCCACCAAGCCACTGTGCCGCACGATAGCGCTGCTGGAACAGCTCCACGGGCGGGTGTTTGTGTGCAGGAACACGGGCTTGTGCCAGAGCATCTCTCAGCCCCACAGCGGGGGAATGCCGCTGCTGCTCCCATCCCTGCATGGGTCCAGCCGTGGCTTCGCAGGACAAGCTGGCCCTCACCCGGGCTGCAGGGCTGCGCTGCTGGCCCCGTGTGCAGAGGTTCCCCTGGTGCCACCGTGCACTCCCCAAGCATGTTGGGTCACTGGTGCGTGGCAGAAAGGGAAAGGGAGGTGGTGGCACCTGGCTGGGTGTCCTGAGTCCCCAACTCCTGCGGAGGGTGGGGAAACACTGCTTGTTGCCACAGCTGTGCATGGTTTATAGGAGCTGACCACTGCACACCCCAGGGGAACTGGAGTGGCACCCCGAGTGTGCTCACCCCAAGAATGACACCATGAAGCGGGGCACACTGCCGTGCATGGGTCCTGCCCTGCACTGGGAACATCCTCAGCCCCGGGGGGCTCCCAGGGTCCATTGGTACCACACGTGGGAAAAACATGGACCTGTTGGAGTGGGTCCAGAGGAGTGCCATAAAAATGCTGCGAGGGCTGGAGCACCTGTGCTGGGAGGACAGGCTGAGAGGGTTGGGGTTGTTCAGCCTGGAGAAGAGAAGGCTCTGGAGAGACCTTATAGCGGCCTTCCAGCGCTCAAAGGGGGCCTAGAGGAAAGATGGGGACAAACTTTTTAGCAGGACCTGTTGAGATATGACAAGGAGCAATGGCTTTAAACTAAAAGAGGGTGGATTAAGACTAGATATAAGGAAGACATTTTTTACAGTGAAGGTGGCAAAACACTGGCCCAGGTTGCCCAGAGAGATGGTGGCTGCCCCAACCCTGGAAACATTCCGGGTCAGGTTGGACAGGGCTCTGAGCAACCTGATCTAGTGGAAGGTGCCCCTGCGTGTGGCAGGGGGGGTGGACTGGATGGCTTTTAAAGGTCCCTTCCAACCCAAACCATTCTATGATAAATCCCCCTGCTTCATTTGCCAGCCCCGGCTGGGCGAGTCCGGGGTGCGGCCGTCGGGGAAGGGGAACCCCGGTCCGGCGGCAGCGGGGCGGCAGCGGGGCGGGCAGCGGGGCGGCAGCGGGGTGGGCAGCGGGGCGGGCAGCGGGGTAGGCAGCGGGGCGGGCAGCTCTTTGTGCCGGGCTGGCGCCTGCCTGCCGCCGCGCTGCCGCCGCGCTGCCTCCGCGCCCGGGACAAAGCGGAGCGGGCCGAGCCCCCGGCTGCGACTCCCAATTAGGGCCCGGCCGGCGCTGCCCCCCCGCGGGGGAGCGGGCTCGGTCACGGCCTCGGAGCCCCAATTACCCGCGGGGCCGCCGCTCTGTCTGCCGCCCCCGATCGCGGATCAATAGACAAAGGGNCGCACCCCGCCGCACCTGCGCGGCTCGGGGCGGGATGCGCAGCCGCGGAGGCGGCTCCGCACCTGCGCCAGAAGGTGATTTATGGGGCTGCGCGGGGCACGCACTCGTTCTGAGCTGCCGGTGCTGGCAAGGTCGGTGAGTCGCTGTGGGGGTGCTGTGGTCCCCCCTCCTCCCTCCCGCCCCGTTAGCGAGGTCGAGCCCCGACGGGGCGTCCTGGGAGCCCCGGTGTGGAGTACAGCTCGTCTCTGCAGCAGCCTGCGCGGCTGAGCCTCCCCTGCCTGCTCCAGGGCTTTCCCCCCACCCCGGGGAAACCCCGGAGCCTCTGCCCGGGTCCTTCCTCCGGGCACCGGCTTCTCTTCCCCCCCCTCAGTCGGTTCTGGCCCGTTAACCCCGCGGGGGCACAGTCCTGGCCCCGGGCCGGGAACGGACTGGGGGTGCGGGAAGGACGAAGCAGCCGTCTGGGCTGTTCCCCACCGCAAAGTTCCCAGAGCCGCTTTGATCTGGGCGGATTAAAAACGTTATCGGGGGGAAAAAAAAGCAGCTGTTTATTTTGATGCAAAGCCGGTTCTTAGCCGCAGGCACCGTTTGCTCCGGCTTCGCTCTAAGGCAGGGTGGGAAAGGGGAAAGGGGAGTCTCTCGGTTTATTCCTGTTGTTTACAGCGGCGGGTGACGGTCAGGGAGAACCGGGCCCATCGCCCCGCGGCGCCCGCCCGGGCCCTTTCCCAGACCTTCCCCGGAGCCGCTCCGGGAAGGGAGGAGGCGCCGCCGCGCCCCGGCGGGGGTCTGCTGGGGACACCCGACGGGACGGGCCGGAGGCTCCCGGGGGGGGCGCCCAGCTGCCCCCTCCGCTGATCTCCTCCGGGGGCCAAACCGCTCCACCCCCGCCGCCGAAGGGGAGCGGCACAGGAACGGGCCGCGCAGCACCGCTTTGCTCGGGGGTCGCAAGAAAAAAAAACAAAACACCAAAACACCGGGGTTTTTCTTTCCCGGGATGTGCCTCGGCACCGACGCGTCCCGGCCGCGCCCGCCGCTGCCCCAAGCTCGGCCGCCAGGTGGCGCACTCGCGCCGCGCCGCCGGGGCGGCCCCGGGGGGGCGGACGGTGGCGGGGCTCCTTGGGGGGAGGGACCGGGGGGGCGGCCCGGGAGGTGGTGGNTGGCAGCTGGTCGTGGGGCTCCTCGGGGGCTTCCCCGGGGGGATGGCTGAGCAGCAGTTCGTAACGGCGGCACCGCCGGTGATCCCGGGGGGTTTGGCTTCCCATGCCCCACAGGGTGAGGGGTCTGCAGCAATAACCTCCCCCCTCACCCCCCTGTTGTGCCCAGCCTCTAATCCATCTGTTCCCTGCTGTCACAGCCTGTCGCTGCCACCTGCACCGCCGTTTTGCACCTTGCTGAGGGGTGTTGTGTGGGTATATGTTCACTTTTTCTATACATGTGTCCTGTGTGCACACACATATACGTGTGAGCAGCCATCCTGTGGATCGACAAGGGCCTGGCGCCGTTCCCCAGCTTTGCAGGTTCTGCCAAAAATGTACACGTTACATCTATGGACCCCTCAGAAAGCAGCAAACACTTGCTCCAAGGCACCTAAGCGCAAACAAGCAGCTAGAAGCGGTGATGGTCTGTCTTCTGCACGCTGGGTTTTATATTGCCTGAAGTATTAATGGATGAAATCATGCGAGAAAGGCTGCTGCTTTCCCTCGTCAAGTTGGCATCGCTGTAACCGGTGACATAAGCACAGGTACATCTGTCCTTCGCCTCCCATTGATTTCTGTAAATGGTCCTTGCCTCCAGCCTTGGGCCTGGCACGCTCGGTAATTCTTTAGAAATAAGATCTAATTAAAATGAGACAGCGCTGTCGAGGGACTACCTAATTGTCTTTGCAAAATGACCTTGTGGAGATCTTGGCTCAGTTCCCAGCAGAAAGGTGTTGTCAGTGCAAAATCCTGTGCAGTTGGGGGGAATCGGTTAAAGACTTTTGGGAAATAATTCCCAAGGCTGAAAAATAATGAGCTGGTGGAGACACTGCAATGCTGTTGTCCCTGCTCTGCTCCAGCTCCAGAGCTGTCCTCTCCGCCCAGGCCATGTCAGGGCTTGGGGAGACCCTCTAAATGGCTTTAAAAGAGACAAATTGCATGCATGGGGGTTCATCCAAGGTAAATACCAACAGGTATCCTCAGCATTTCCCTCTACTCCCCTACGTGCTTAACGTGTACTTTCTTCCCGCGTCAGCGAGAAGGGAAGGTCATTTGACTGTTAAAGCCTCAAAAGCATCTGAGATCCCTCAGTGATGGATACAGCGGTGCGGCCAGCCCTGAGGTCATCCCGTCCCATACCTGCTGTCCCACACTCACACCAAAAGTCCCCACTGGGTGGCGAGGGCTTGGCTCTGTGGGGATGCTGTGCGGTGCGGCGAGGGGAACGTGTCACCAACTCCTATGGACCCCTCATTCCCGCAGAGCCCTTCATCCTTGGGATGGCTTTTGGGATGAGACCTCTCCCAGACCGAGGGAGAGCCGGCCTCCACGAGGGGGAGTGTTTGCAGGGTTTTTTATCCCAGCTGGACTGGGTTTTGGGTTTTTTTTTCCCCCAGTTGTTTTCAGGCAGAGATGCATCCCTCCAGGTCGGGGCCAGCCTCTGGCTGACACACCGGGGCAGCCAGAGCCCTTCGCCTGCGTGAAGCTCTGCATGAAATGCCCATTTTCCTGGGGTGGGGGGAGAACTGGGCAGAAATCTCGGCTTTTCTGAGAGAATTGTCATGCTGTCATACTGCCACGTGCTGCACTTTGGTGACACGAGGGGAAATCCTGCTCTTTCCCCAGGTGGGTGTCAGGGTCCTGTCCCTGTGCCGCACTGTGGGAACAGGAGGATGTTTTCCTCTTTTTGGCCCGTTCATGGAACAGGGGAAGAAGTCGCTCTTACTGGGGTGACTGATGAGTGTTGTGACTGGTGTTGGACAAGTGTGGGCCAGGGCACGAGGCTGTCCTGGCTGCGAGAGAGGGGCTGAGCAAGGCCCCCACCGTGGCCAGCAATGATGGGGAGCACTGGAAGGTGCTTCATAGCTGGGCCAGGTCCCCCAGGTGGGGATGGTTGGAGGGACTCTGACCCTGGGATACCCCGGTGTGGCTCCTTGTGGCAAAAAAAGTGGCTTTTGCAGCTCACGCACTTGCCATATGACCTGGGGTGGTTTGCTGGGACACCAGTTTAGGACTGGGGGTGGTCCTACCCCCGCCTCATCTCACTGCTCCCCTCTGCAAGGTCCGGCTGCTTTGAAACCCCACCGACGCCTGTGATGCCTCCAGAACGGGGAAAGGGCTGTTTATGATTTCCCAAGTGACTGCCACAAACCCAAGGCCAAAACTCCCGCTTGTGGGGGTGCAGGATCAGGCCGTGGCACGTTGGTGGCCGTGTGTGCTGTGGGTGGTTCGCAAGAAAGATGCACGAACAGCCCAAACCCTCGGCGGGGACCTGGGTCCTGCCTCCCCCTGCCCTCCCCGCGCGTCCCTGGAGCCTGCGAGCGCTCAGACTACCCTATCTGCAAATTGCAGAGCAGATTATCAGTGAGCGCGTCTGAGATTAGAGACCCGTATTTATGTCTGCTTCCCCCAGAGCTGGAGCTGAATTTGGTGCAGACTCTTTGGCACCACAGGGCTGATTACTGGGGTAACCTTTTCCTTTGCTGGGAGCGTCGTGAGGAGGGCTCAGACGATTTTCAATTAAGGGGGGGGGGGAGAGAAAAGGGAACACACAACAACAACAACAAATTTCCTCCACGAGGGTGGCGGGAGGAAACTCAGGCGCATCTCTGGGATGCCACTGGTTTGCGCAAGCTGTGGCCCATGGGGCAGGGAGTGAGTTACTTGGGGGGGGGGGTTGACCCCGTGTGCTTCTTCAGCCGCTCTTTGGTGATGTAGATTCTTGATCGAGACCCCAGTGAGAAGCCCAGAGGTGGTGGGTTTGCAGGTGTGGGATGCAGAAAAGCCCCAGAGCTGCTCCCACTTTGCTGCCCCAGCTGCGTGTGCCCCGCAGAGCACGCGGGGGGGCAACGCTCGCTTTCGCTGGGGGAGGGCATCCTCATCAAACTGGAGTGAGATTTTTTTTCTGAGGGCTCTGGTTAGGAGAAATGGCCAAGATTTTGCCCTGAATGCTGTATTCTCCGAGGCAAAATGTGTGCCCAGCTTCTCCGAAGCAAACCTCAGGCTCTGGAGGGTGCACAGCCGAGCAGCGGCTTTGCCAGGCCGGTGCTGCGGCCGGCGGGAGCGGATGGTCCCGGCCAGCCAGAATGGCTTAACAGGCTTAGTGCGGTGTTCTTATAAACAATCACGTGAATTAGCACAAATCTCATTAGATCCGTGCTTCTCTCGGCCTCCTGCGTTGCTAATGCCCGGAGCAGCCCCCTCGCAGGGGTCCCGCGCGGTCTCTGGGCGAAGAAACTCTTTCCAACGCGCTCCGAGCTGCTGCTGCGGGCGCTCAGCCCTCGCGGCGTTTTGGGTTTGCTTTCCTCAGAACCCTTTCCATTAAGCTTAATGGGAGGGAGAGCAGCGATCTAATAGGTAAAAAGCCATTCAAGGTCCTCAGCTATTTTTAAACTCGATTTAAAGCTTCGGCCGCTCTGTTAGCGCAGTGGTTGGGCTGATGTTGCCCGGGGGTGCTCCTCACGTCTCCCCGTGTTAAGCAGTGGGCGCGCGGCCGTGGGCTGTGCTGTGGCCCACAGCGGGGCCGCAGCGCGCGTCCCCAGCAGCTCTGCTCTCCGTCGGCTCTTGCTCGTGGCTGGCCGCTGGCCCGCCGCCGCGAAGAACGGGGCTGTCTGGGCAGGGTTTTATAGCGTGTTCAGTTAAGAGTTTAGCAGCGAGGTGGTCAGTGCCCAGAAAACACGGGAACCGCAGGTTTAGCCTGGAGCGTTTTGGGGAAGGGAATGTTGTTTTTTGGGTTTTTTTTTTTTCTCCCGTCAGTGCCACGCCGTGCGCGCCTGCCGAACGCCGCCAGCTCCCAGGCGGCAACAGGCCTCTGCGTCTGCCATTTCTCCGCCCGAATTGCTCCAAGAAGCGATGCAGGAGTCTCCCTGTTTCCAGAACCGCCGCTGCTCCCGAGGCGAAGCGCCTCGGCTGGTGCTCCAGAGCCTGGCGTGGGCTCCTGGGAGCCGGGGCAGGAAACGCCACGGGAGCTTTAATGGCAAAAAATGGTTTTTTTTTACATCTCTGCTGAAAGTCTGTTGCTGCTTCACCTCTCGGCAGAGGAGGGATGCGAGCAGGAAAGGACCGGGGCAGGCAGCAGAGCTTGAGAAAGCTGCTCCCGGGGGACCCGGGCTCTGGCGGAGCAGCCCGGGATAAGCGAGCATGAGAAAAGCAGGCTTAGCCCTCCAGTCACCCGTTAGATGCGTTTCCGGCTGCTTTTCATCTCACTCCGAGTTTAAAAGCCATCTTATTCCAGCATCGATGCTGCCGCCAGCCCCGGCACGGCTTCAAAGCGGGGCTGTCTCGTGGCGGTCCGGAGGGAGAGACGCAGGCAGGGGAGGGTGGGCTGTGGCCCAGCAGCACCTGCCAGCCCCCCCGGGACCCGCGTCCCTGGGGAAGGGGAGAGTCTGGACTCCAGCAACCCCCTCCCCGGCACAGCGGGAGTCCGCCCCTGCAACGGGTCTGCGGTTTCCCGGGAAAGCGTGGTGGTACGGGGCTGCTTGTGGGGGACGTGCCAGGGATGCTCCTTCTCCAGACCCTTTTTGTCCCACCAGCACAAAGCTTGGCCTTGCAGTGGGGAGCGGGGTCACCTCTAAGCTGGTGACCTGTCAGTTTTGTATCCCCTTTCTACATTTCCACCTACCTAAATTTCTTCTTCTTCTCCCCCATAGCGCTCTGTGGTGTGGCCGGAGATGAGCACCAGGAGGGGTCGGTGATACCTGCTGTCGCGTACCCAGTTCTGGGGGGACACTGGGGATCCCACAGCGCTACAGAGCCTGCTTGTGGGGTTGGGCATTTACACCATCTGGAAATGAGAGGGCGGTGAGTAACTCGGTCCCCAGCAGAGCCGTGACGGTGTTGGCCATCAGGGTGGTTATTTTGCACGTCGCAGCTCGGGTGATGCTGGTGGATCCCCACTATTACAGAGGGACCGTTGCCTGAAGTTGGGGCTCTTCGTGGTCCGAGCGAAGGCTGGGCATGGGGTCTGCTCCATCCTGGGTCACACACGACTGATTTCACCCCAACAGTTCTGCTTTGGGCAGGAGCTGGAGGATCTGAACTCTGTGTTTTAGGCTGGAGGCAAGACCTGAATTCAGCTGATGGTGATTTGTGTGGATTTACTGGGAAGACTCTTGGAGTCAGCAGTCGTATTTGCTCTTCCTTTTTGGCTCTGCCTCAAGAGAGAAATACCAGATATGCAGCGCACTCTGGTACCAGCAGTGTTTATTCCTCGGGGAATACACTCCCCAAAAGCCAAACACCCTTCTGGGCATCACGGGGTGTCGTCGCTGCCCCGAAAGGAGCAGCACGGGCAGTGCTGGGGGAGGCACAGGGGAGCGGAGGGTCCGTGGCGGAAACCTGGGCTGCCTAAGGATGGGTGCACTTCTCTCCTTCCCCAAGTGCAAAGGTAGAGAAACGCTTAGAGGATGAGCAGCAAACCTCCCCGGGTGGAAATGTGCTGCCCAAACTCTTTTCTTCTTGGCCTTTATTTGTTTGCCGAGCGCCTGGATGCGATGTTTTTTCCAAGAGCTTTTGCTTCAGCAAATCTGTCAGGAGAAGTGCACTTACTGCTCAGTGACAAAATGCATTTTTTGAGATGGAAAAAGCTCCTTTTGAGGAAAACATGACATTTCAATGGAAAAGTAACTTTGCATGCTGTTTCTAATTTTAAAGCTCTGCCTTGGAATGCTCCCATGGACTTTGAAATCAGAGCTGGCTCTTATGCTTTCCAGGTTTTATTCACCTTTCCCATACAATTTCAAATTGTTCCCTCTGTTAACGAGACAGTATTAATTCTGCCTTGGTGGATTTTGCGTAGATCACTTCCAAAGTGCAGTTTCCCATATCCCATCCCTTTTTTTTTTTTCCCTCCCCAGCTCTAGGCTATAAATACCTTTAGGCCAGACTCTGGGAATTGCTCAAAGTCCCGTACCTGGCTGATGCCTCCTGAATGGATGAAGGAAGGAATAAATGAATGAATGTGCTTCCCAGTATCGCTCCGTAGTGAGATTAACTCTTACAGCCACATGCTTCAAATTAACGCATCTGCTCATTTGTAAAGCATTTCGCCTCCATTAAACGTGCTAGCATTAATTTCCCCCCTGTTAATCTGACCTGTGTCGTGAAGGAGAAACGCTGATGGGTTTTTTCCCCCCTGTATTTTGTGTAGTCCCAGTTTGGCCTCACTGTGCTTAACTCTTTTAAAGCAGAGGAGCGAAAACCAGGCGTGAGTCAAGTGCCGCAGCTGGCCGGAGCCAGCAGAGGGGAGGCGAGAGCAGAGATTCTGCTTTTCCCCACTTCGCAATAAATTTCAGGAGAGGGGAAAAATGGCTACTGCCTTATTTTTATTATTATTTCCCAAAATAAGAGTGATCCCGTCAGGCTGATAATAACAGTGGTGTCAGTAGCAATCAATCCAACAGCAAACCAGCAGCGTCGGATGAAGCAGCGGGGCAGGCAGAGGCTGGAGGGCTCTCCCCATCCCTTGTTCCCCCAATTTGGAGGTCAGCCCCAGAGCTCCCGCCTGCCGAGAGCCGCGTTTCTCCTACAACATCCCATGTCATCCCAATGGCGGCCCCTGAACACCCCCCCTCCTTGCTGCCACCGCCTGCTCCTCATCTCTCGCCGGGTGAGCTGGGCAGATGCGGCATCAAACCGTTGCACCGGTGGCTGAAGGTTCCCGGCTCGCGCGGAGCCCGCGGCCGCATCCTTCCCAGCCCCCGTGGGGACCGCTGACCCGGGGACCACTGACCCCGGCACCCCTCTCCTTGGCAGAGCTTCTTTTGGAGAGGTCCCGCGCTCCGGGAGGGCGGGGGAATATTTACGCTGGAAGATGGTATCGTGGTGCTGCTCGAGCTGGAGCACAAACAGGTTCATTTAAACAAGGTCACCCCTTTAACAGGTTTAAGTGGGTTTCACTGTAAAATGAATTTATTTCAACAAAACCTTTTTTGATAAATTAAACCAGCACCACTCTGTATATAATTTCTATAAACAATCTACTCTAATGTTTACCTAACCTGGGCATGTAGAAACTCTCGCACATTAAATATTAGATGAAAAGGGGCTATGAAAGCTTTAAATTTTTTTTTTTTTTTTTTTTTTTTTTTTTTTAAAGCAAGAAAGCCAGCGTGCCATGGGAAAAGACTTTGCTGCTTTTGAGCTGGGGCTCTCCCGGCTCCTGTTGAAGGGGAAGGGAGGGAGGCAGCCCCTCACGCGGCCGCGGCTTCGTGTCGGGGTTTTGTGATTTCCAGGGTTGTAGTGTGAGGCTCGGCGGGGTGTGCTGGGTGCGTGGCGCTGGGTGCCAGCACCCATCCACGCACACCCCTGTGTAGCTGGGGGTTGGCAGTGCGATGGTGTATCTCCTGCTCTGTCACATTTGCGGGGTCCTGGGAAGCCTGGGACCCTCGTTAACTTGTGAGTTAATGGTAGAGCATTCATTAATTCATTAAGGGGCTGCAGCCCAGCCCTCTTCCAGGCGCTGCTCTGGGAGAGCTGAGAACTGTTTGTGATTTGAAGCGCTGTGGTGTTTCAGGCTGTGCTGGGTCGTTTGCTGAGTGATTTGGATGCTTTCCCTCGATCGCCCTAACTGCTGAGCACCACTGGAAAAGATGGACATGACCTCAGTGAGGACAAACTGTCCAGCTCATAAAAGATAGCTGTGGTGAGTGAGAGATCTGCCTGTAAAGAGGCTAAAATTTGCCTGAGAGGGGACATGTAGTTTCGAGTGAGTTCGGGTGAATTTGTGCTGTTTGCCTGCAGAAAGAAGGAAGGGGTGCGTGGGTCGGATCCATTCCTACGGAAAGCCCCAGCCTGGACAAAGCGGCTCCCTTCCAGGTTTGCTCCTCGAGGGCAGATCACTCCAGTGCATCAGCTCCTTCTTGGGCTGGACTCCTGGACTTGTAGGAAAAATCTTAATCTTAAGTAAAGTCCTCGGTGCAGCTGATTTCTCCCTAAGACATCACCGAACCAAGACCCGGGTCCCACTGTTATGTGAAAATAAGGGGAGCGTGTGTTGCAATTAAGCACACAGCTTAACTGGATTGGAGGGAGGAGAGCAGAAACATTTCTGCTGAATAATTCAGCATTTAGAGATGCCCTCACAGCACATGTCCTGCTCAGCTGTTCAGATCCTTATCTGGCGACTGCTAAGCCAATGATTTCACCACGACTTAAATTATTCAGTAATATACAGACTAAATTTGGCCCCTTTAGGGTTGCCAGAGTAGTAATCCAGCAAGCTGAGCCACAGGGCTGTTCGTGGATCAATCAGTCGGTGTGGCCACAGTGGCTCCTGCGGAGACCTGATACCATCAGGGGAGCACCCACCCCAAAACCAGCCCCTCTGCTCCCCTGGCACCCGAGAGCCAGCGGTATCCCCAGCTGGGATACCCACTGCTCCGTAGCATTTTCTACCACCAGCTGCTAAAAGTTTCCAAAAAAAGTTCTTTTGGGGCTATTTAGATGGTTTCCCGTGGTTTGCTCTGGCAGGTGACAGATAACCTGAAACACTCGGTGAGATGGGTGCTGCTGTTCGGAGTATTAACGGTAGTGGCAAAGCGATGCACTGCGGGGCACGACTGCCTGCGGGAGAGAGAAATGATGTAAAATGACACAGGAGATAAAAGTGATATAAAGCAGGTCCCGGGTGCAGGACTCGTGAGCCATGAGTGGGGTGAGACCCTGTCCGCCGAGGTCGGGGTGGGACTTGGACGGGCTCACGGTGACTTTTGTCACTGTCCTCAGTGCAAAGGTGTAGAAATCCTTTCTATGGAGGATTTCATCACAGGGAGAGCCGGCAATGAGCTCACATGTTTCTTCAGGGCTTTGTGGGTATGGGGATTGCAGGATCTGTCTAGAATGTGTGTTAAAAATGAGCTTATCTTCCAAATAAACTCTCAGAGTTTCCAGTATCTCCAAGACGTGCTTGGAAGCGATTTATCCTTTCTGCTTTTGGTGTTTCCCTGACACTTTTCAGCATTATTTTTAATGACACTCTTACCAGAGATCACTTTTGGTGGATAACACAGTATTTATGGAGAAACCAACAGCTAAATCTGGTTATCATTGACGTTGCTTATAAAATATACATAGCAATCAAGATACTGACCATGGCAGTAAATTGAAAATATATTGAAAACATAAAGCATTTTTTCAATTTATTAGTAATATAAAAAAATATTTGGGCATTTTTTTTCCCTTGTTAAAAAGAAAGATATAGAAGCTGTTGTAAGGAAATCTGTAGTAGTGTTGGTCCAAATGCCGGCGCGGTGCGGAGGGCGAGCGGTGTGCTGGGTTTTGTGGGCTTTCAGATAGGAAACAGCCTGCTCCGGACACGCTACGGCAGCGCCTGGGGCACGTTCCCATCTGCCGAAGGGCTCATGGAGGGAGCCCAGCCCAACGCAGATGCTGACTCGGCGTTAATGCCAACCTCCCTGGCCCTAAGGGGTCCTGGGAGCCGGTTTAGGAGCTACTGGAGGGCTGGTGGCTTTGCAGTAATGGCATTAAAATGTGTGGTTTTCCCCCAGTGGCTGCAGCTGCCGGTGCTGGGACAGGTCACCCCTCCTGCCCCTGTGGCACAGCACAATTTGGGTGCGTTGTTGAAGGGTTAAGCCCAGCAACTCCTGGGTAAGTGTAAAAATATTAATAAGGCTGCCGCGGGTCGCCCTAAAACGGGAATTTACGGTGGTAGTCAAAGCTAATGTTTTGGATCGATGCAACATCCCTTCTCAGAATGAAAAAATAAATTAAACAAACCGTCGTACGGAGGGTATGTAACCAAATCAATCATATTTACTGCATTTAATCAAAACGTGATTCAGTTAAATTTATTCCATATGATAGCCGCGCGCGTCGCGTGATGCACACCTCGCTGAGGTCGTTGGTGCGGCTCCGCCAGCTCCGCACCGCTCACCGGAGGGAGGGCTCAACCCCCTGTGTCACTACACATTAATAAGATTAGGGGTATTCATTTGCGTACGATGCTATGAGCAACGGGTGGCGTGTGTGTATGTGTACCCGGGGAAATGATCACAGGGGCTTTCCTGTGGATAAATATACGTATTTAGTAACCAATATAGTTCCTGCTGCCTCTGCACTGCCCTGTTTGCTTGCTGCTGGCTGCATCTAGAGGGCGAGACGTGCTGCTGCCGTACAGCGCGCCGGCCTCGTGCCGAGCAGCTGCCCGGCACATTCCGGCACCGTTCCGGCACGGCCTTGCTGATGGGTGTGATGTGTGTGACAGGGCAAAACCCGCCGAAAAGTTGAAGTGGGGCCGGAGCGGGGCTGAGGGATGCGGCACGGGCGCGCTGGTTTGTGCTGTGCCAAATCCGCAGGCAAGAGAAACAGCAGCGCGCGCTGCTGCGCTTCCCGTGCCAGTGCGTAGCCATCCGGCCCCGGCAGAGCCCGCTGCTCCGTGCCATCCCTGCCCTGGCATGGTGTCCTGGCGTGGTGTCCTGGCACGCTCTCAGCTCCACCGCTAATTGAATCCGCCCGTCCCCGGCAGAGATGTCTGTGCCCTCGGGAAGGCTCTCGCCACAATCCCGGCGGAGCGGGTCCCCGGGAGCGGGGGGTGCTTGCGGCTCTCCTGCCCACCCACACCTGCCAGGTGCTGCGTTCCCACCCTGGAAGGAGGATTCGATCACACAAACCTTCCTTCTCCTCCTGGAAGTTAAATATTAGAATTCTTCCTAGCTGCATATATAATTCACTACATTAATCTTCCCTTAAAACGTGCTCCTTCCACAAAGCCCCTCTGTATTGATCCAACAAAGACAATTATATATTATGGGGGGAGGGGGAAACAGCTGAAATATTTGAGATTGGCCCTTCAGCGGGATTTATTACGTGTCTGAACTATAGTGTCTGCCTATTTTTTATTCTAAGCCTCTATGACAGGGGTCATGTCTTCCTCCATATACTGTACAGTGCTGTGCACTCCGATGGGGCTATATTAAATACTCAGGATGATTAATCACACTGTATAAATAACACACTGCTGTTGTGTTTGGAGGCGTGCGCGCCCGCGTACGTCAGCGGTACCTCTACACCGCTCAGCCAGAGCACCATCTCCAGCGACAGGTACTGCTGCCCCACGCACAAGGCAGTTGTAGGGTCTCGAGCAACGCCGTCTGACTCTGAAGTGCTCTGTGGTGTGTGCAGAGGGTTGGTCTGGAGACCCCCGAGGTCCTTTCCAACCCAGAGTTCTTCTGGTTCTCTGTTTTTTTTCCTAGCCCAACCAGTTGCGGTGATCTTTCCGAGTGGGATGCAGTCCCCGGGCATCTCCCAAAGGTGACGCAGAGCGTGAGCCCAGGGGCTTTTCTGGTGCCCTCCTATGCATGGGAGCCCATCACCCTCCCTTGGGACGCGGAGCCCCAGGCTGCGAGGCTGCAGGGTGGATGCCCTTTGGGAGAGGCATCATGTACCTTCTTCATCTGTACCCCAAAATAAGGAGGCAAAGCAGACAGGCTGTGAGCCTGACTGTGTAGGGAATGAGAAAATAATGAATTACCAGGATTGACTGTTTGTAAATGTGCGTGAGATTAATGAGCAAAGGCTTCTCCATAACACAGAAGGCATGAAATCAATCCGGCGCTCCGAGAATAATGAGGGAATCAATAGGATTACGAGGTTAAGGCCGGAGTAAACCTGAATGACAGCTGCAAAATAAATTTTATTTGGAGGACGTGGCTGGGGTTAAATGAAACGTAATAAATAATGTAAAGCATTTAAGGGGTGGGGAAATGGTCCAGAGATGTAAGGAAGAACAGAAGGCCCCACTGTCGCTAAATCTGTCCAGTTTATATCCACGGCGTGTTTTTGCAGGCGTGTGATGAGTGTGACATACACCATGCCTGCGGCTGGGCCAGCGCCCCTGTGAGACTGTGCCCTCTCCCCTCGCTGGGGACAGGGACAGGAGCGGGGCGGTGGCAGCGGTGCTGTTGGGACCTCGAGCTGCAGCCGCGGCACCACGGCAGGACAGCAACGTGCACACGTGAGCGGTGTAGCGCAGCCCGGGATGCGTTTGGGGTGCACTGTGTGTGAGCTGCAGGTTTGTGCTTCCCTTTCTCCCTGTGCTTCTCTCCTGGTGTCTGATGGAAAAAAAAACATTCTGAAATTGCCTCCATCCCATTTCCCACCAGCTCCCTGTTGCAGGGCACGGAGATGTCCCTCTGCAGCGCCCACAGCGGCGCTTGGGGCGCCTATGTACCCCCACGTATGCGTCCTCTGTGCTTGCGGGGATGTGGACCCTTGTGGGGATGTGGACCCTTGTGGGGATGTGGACCCTTGTGGGGATGTGGATCCTTGCGGGGATGTGGACCCTTGCGGCAGCGTGCACCTGGGGTTGGCCCGTGGTGGCCATGTCCTGCGCTGCTCTGTGCTCGTCCGGGCATGGGGCAAGAAGGAGTCACGGGGCTGCGGCTGGAAGGGTTTGGTGTCCTGCTGAGCTTGGCTTCGGGGATAAAAGCTGTGCAGGTGGGTGTAGGGCTGGGCTTTCAGGTGCTCGGCACCTTCTCCTGTGTGGCTTTGGAGGGACGGCTGTGGAAGTGCTCGGCATCTTTCAGTGCCTCGGTGAAAATTGAGCTGCTCTGAAAAACCGGTCGCAGGGATGGGTGCCAAAACAGTACGAACCCTGAGGTTGGAACAGTTGCGCTGATTTTTCTGACATAATTAACTTGTGGTCCCACTCCTCCCTGCTAGGAGCTCTTGGGGAAGGAGATCTGGAGTTCCTGGGACATGCTTGGCGCTTTGGAGGCAGAGCCCAGCCCAGAGAGACGTCAGCCGCTTCTGCCCCTGAGGAGCAGCTCTGAGCAGGGATGGGACAGCAGAGATTTTGGTCTTGAATCTCCGTGTAAAAAAAACCCTCCTGTTTCCTCCTGGGGATGGTTCCCAGGGGTCCCCACGGGGCACTGCTTGCCCCAGATGCCTTTCCATCAGGTTACCCAGCGCTGCCAGGTCTTGTCCTCCCGGAGCGAACCGTGCGTGTGCGGCTCAGCCCTGCTAATAACGGCTGCGTGTGTTTTTCCAGTCATTAAGCGTATGACTAATAGAGTTGTCCTGGCTGCATAATGCACGCTGACAACAAGGAGCCTCAGGGGAGGGGAACAGAAATAGAGGGATATGAAGAAAATGGCTTAAATTTATCCCTCGTCCAGTAGATGTGTGTTTTCCCTGTAGGTGTCACATCCCTGCCGTGCTGGGGCGGGAGTCTGGGGAACCGAGAGTTGCCTTCTGCCGCCCTTCCCGTTGGAGCTGTGTGTCCGTCTGTCCGTCCCACGCCATCCCATGCAGCACAGTGGCACTCTGCGCTGGGATCTGCCCCTGTGCGGGGGATGGCGTGGGCTCGTCCCCGTGCGTGTACCACGTGTGCACTTCGGCTCCGGTGTCACCAGCACAGGCTGTCAGTGGCACCGCTGGCTGGTGGGAGTTTATCCCACCGCCGCGCGCTGAGCCTGTGCTGGGGAAGGGTTTGCAAACCTCTGCAGGCACAGGCAGGTCCCCGCTGCCTGCACGCTGCCTGCCTGCTGCCCGTGCATCACTGCCTGTCCCCGCACACATGTGCCTGGTCCAGGGCAGCACCTCCCCGTCGGGGTCCCGCAGACCCACCTGCCTCCCACATGAGACCTCTCTGCAACAGGATGCAGAAAAATGCCTTTAAGTTTCCTTTTAATAGCTCCTGTAAATCTTATTTTATGCTAAAGCTAAAGACACATTTATTATTGTCATAAAGGAGGAAGAACTGGTGAGTCCCTGACTGGCCCCAGACCGGGTGACTCGGGAAGAGCAGAGGCAGCAGGTCGAGGGCCGTGGCTATCCCTCGCCATTTGGCACATTCAGGGACACATCGATGACACCAGGTGAAAACCTCCGGCTGCTCATGGGGTGCAGTCCCCCATGGCCGGGACGGGCTCGAGGAGTGCAGCACATGGAGCTGAGGTCAGGCTGGGGCACCGGGCTGAGGAGGTGTGTGTCCAAGCGCTCAGGCACTGGTTTTGCTCCAGCACCTTCCGTGCCATAGGAAGCCGTGCAGGATGTTTTTATTTAATATTTTTAAACCATCGCACAGGCAATCTCTATCCCAAATCCCAGCCCAGAGGTCAGTGGAGAATTGGCCTTGCACCTGCAACCTGAAACCAGCTCTGCCTGGCTGGCGAGCCTCACGCTGCACCGCTAATTGGAGGGTTCGGGGGGTTGTTTTTCTTTTCTATTTTATTTTGAGAAGCTGTTTTGAAAAGCATGGCCAAGAATGGGAATCTCATGCGGTAAACAGAAAAGCTGTTCTGAAGTTATTTATTGGTTCTGTTTTCCAGCACGTGGACGCGTATTGATTTATTTTGCAGTGTCTCCAGAGGCTTCTTCAAGGTTAAAATGTAGACATCGCATGTTAGGCTGGACTAAATGCTGGCAGGAAAATGCATTTGGCTTTTTTAATTGGAAAAACATACTCCTTTTATCACCCCGAGGCCAAGACTCTACCACAGCAGCACAGGGAGAGCAGGGGAATGTATACGAGCGGGAGATGCTCTGGTTCACGCCTGCCCGGGGGATTTGGCGGGAGCACAGAGGGCCCTACAACTGCAGCCAGTGCTGGGATCCCACCGGCTGCCGAGAGCGATTCCCCGGGGGGTGGTGGGGGCCAGCGGCCACCCCGGGCAGGGGAGTTGGATGTGAGCCTCCTGCTGAGCAAACCTGCGCTGAGTTTAGGAGCTGTCACAGCCAAGCAGGGTGCCAGTTCCGTTTTTGCTGCTGTGAGCTCACGTCAATCAACTTTGGGGGGAGAGCAGGGTCCCACAGCCCGACGGGGATGGCTCAGTGCTGGTCCCCAGCGGCCGATGGCAGGAGCTTGTCCCAAGCAGAGATGCTGTGCGACAGGAGCGGGAGAGACCCACATGTGCCCACCTCAGACCCCACTAACCTGTTTTCAGTCCGTACGGTTGCAATCACTATTCAGCTGGAGAAGGTGATGGGAAGAGAATTATTCATCCCTAAGAAGCGTTTGACATCCCCTTACACCTTCAAAACGCTTTCCAGCCCCCGTGCTGCTCCTGTACTGCTTGTACCCCTTTCTTTTGCAGGTTAGGGGACTTGCCCTGGGCCATCGAAGGAGGCAGTGTCAGAGACAGGATGGCTGCTGCTGCTGTGGGTCCCCCTTCTCCGTCACTCCCGAGCCGGCGGTGAGCGCATGCGGCCGGGGTGGAGGTGGGGAGCTCTGCTGGGAAGGTACGGGCTGAGGTTTAGAAATCATGATGTGTGAATTGAAATGGGAAGCAACGGATCTCGGGAATCACCGCAACTGCTACAAGGTGTTCCTGAAGCTGTCAGCAAGCCATCTGCCCGCTCGCCCTAGGTAAACACCGCGCCGCGGCCGCCGCGGCCAGCCCTCCTCGGAAAGCCGTGAAGCAGAGGGGTCCCATGGGGTGAACGCCGCCGGGGCGGCAGTGTGGTCCCGGGTGGGAACGGGAGGAAAAGGGCTCTGGCGCGTACACGCATGGAGGGAGCCGTGCCGCCTCGCTCGTGTTGGGGCTCTGGAGCGAAGCCCTGGCCGCGGCACTCGCTCCTCGTAACTCATCCCAGGGACACCCGCAGTGGGGAGGCAGCGGGCGACCGCGCGAGGGCTGCCGGCCCCGGCGCGCAATTTATGGCTCCAGGGGAAAAATAGCAGCTGGTTTGGGAGTAGAGCAGTGTGCAGGAGGAGTACGCCCGGGGTCAGGCTGCTGCCCGGTTTCTCTCACTCGGAACTCGTTATTCAAGTGTTGACTCTGCCTGTTGCTCCCCTGCGCACGCTGCAGCCACCCTGGCTGCGTGGTGCATGCAGCGGGGAAGGCGAGGGGCGCCCGTGCCGCAGGGCACGGCTCAGGGCAGCGGGGAGGAAAGCCTGCCATGCTCCGGTCCTGCTGCACGTCACAGCTCCTGACACAGTTTGGGCATTGGGGATGTCACCCCCACCATGGGGACATCTGGGTCCCTGGTGCCCGTCGATGTCAGGCACCTGCATGCACCGGTGCTTGCGGTGAGCCGGCTCGGAGGCCGCGTGGAGCGGCGAAATGGCCACAGGCTGGCCCTGTCCGCAGCCCTGACATGGCGAGGCAGGCAGGCGGCCCTAAAGCGGCTGATTAAAAAAAGCTGGGTGACCTGGAATGACACGGGCGGCTGGTGAGTCAGTACGGCCCCAGAAACGCGCCCGAGGGGTTGGGACTGCAGCATCACTGCCAGCCCGAAGGGCGGGAGCGGGAGGAAGGGCCCCTGGCTGAGACAGACCCGTCACAGGAGGGCTTGGGGGGCTGCTCACGCTTCCCCGTGGGATTGGGGTGCAGCCCCGGCCGGTGCCTCCAGCCCCACAACTGCTGCTTGCCCAGAACTGTTAGTCGTGTCGTGCCTCAGTTTCCCCTCTGGGCAGGGGACAGCGGTGGCCCTGTCCCCGGGTGCCCAGGACGGTGCGCTGAGCTTGGGTAAGGTCTGGGGTTGAGTGAGCTGGAGAAAAGCAAAATTGGGAAAGAAGGAGTCTTTTTGCAAAACTGGGCAAACGAGTGCCAAGGTCCGTCTGCGCCCGGCGCAGCCGTGCAGAGAGGAGTGTGGAGGGTCAGGATTTTGGGGCTGAGCCCCCTCGCCGAGGACGCCGGGGTCTGCGTTAGCTCGGGGCTCCCTGCAGTGCCAGCCAGCGCTCTCAGCCCTCCTGTTCACTCACAATTCAAAATAAATACAGGGAGTGAACATGACCTTGAGTGTATAGTCTAAAGCTTTTAAAACTCTCCTCTAATTCTTCTAACGTCCCGCACATCTATCCTCTGCACCAGCCTCCTCATTTCTCTTTCTCTACAGTAAACTTATACCCTTCCTAAAGTGCCCAGAGAAGACGCCGTGGATGAAATGTTGCTTTAGCTTAATTTCCTATTCCTAACATATGCTTTAATTAATGTCATTTGCTTTGATTTGCTGCCAGCATGCCAGTGCAGCACTTCCTTCATTTCCCAACCTTCACCGTAACCTTGTGGGAATGAGTATCAGGTGTTCCCGGCTGATTTCATCTGTTTCGGGGCATTTATCTTGAGCTCTGTGGCTTTTCTGCGCTGCGTCGGTGGCACCAGCACGGAGGCAGAACTGCAGCGTCCTCCTTCGCTGGAAGCGCTGAGCATGTGCGGTACGCAGAGAAGGATGCTTGTACATAGAGCACTGACCAACATTTCTTATCTGTGTTTTTTTACACTCTTCTAGGGCTGAAGGATCAATCCAGAGCAGTGAGGGACACGGCAAAGCAGGGGAGAGGAGGGATGGGACCCCCGGCTCCTGGTTTCTCTGCATGAGGATCAGAGATGTGTCACCTCCGCCAGCCTGGGTGCGTGCTTGTGGTGGTGGAGCAGTGGTTGGGGTCCGGGGCAGAGCCCCCTTCGCCCCCTCCCGGAGCTGGCTCCCAGCTAAGTGTGGGGAATGGCAGGGACAGAATTCCTTTGTCTCCCTCCGTAGCAGCGGTTGTGCCGAAGCTCTGCGGCGCAAACCTTCTCCATCTCTCTGCACTGAGCAACGGGGCTCTGGGGGCGAGGGCAGCATCTCCTGCTGGCCCCACTGCTCCTGCTTCTCCACAGATTTCATCCTATTGGTTTATGACAGGTGCAGACTGACCAAGAAACCCCTTTTCCATCCCTCTCGCTCTTCCCACTGCATGGTGAGACACGTCTGCCCACATGGTTCAACATGGCTGCGGACATGCGATGCCCTCCCTCCAGCTGGAGCTGCCCCGGCCTCACTGCACCGCCAGGTCAGTGCCCTGAGTTGCCATGTGAGAAGGAAAACTGCTAATTTGGGGGATCTTTTTCCTTCCGTTCTCCTGATGGAGCCAGCTTGGTCTCCTATCCCAGGCAGAAAAGCACTGTTAAGCTCCCCACAACTTTCTGTAACTGGTACGCTTGAGAGCAGCTCCCTGCACAGCGGAGACCGGAGGAATATTTAGCAATTGTCTATTCTGGCCCCAAATCACTGGCACTCGCATACAGCAGGCCTGAAATGGCCCCTTTCCCAGACAGCTCCTTAAGCAAGGTTTTCCTGTCTCTTTATTTAATGAATCTCAGCCATCCTTTCTCTCCTCGCTGGAGCCAGGGGCAGATGCAGGAGAGGGAGCGCACTCCGCTCCAGCACTTCATCTCTCCCCTCTCTCCAGTTTCCCTCCTTCTACCTGCAGCATTTGGGGTTCCACAGCAAGTCATGTCCCACGAGGAGGAAATTCCCAGTTTCTGGGCCCCATCCCAGTTGGCTATCGTTTCCCTTCCCATTTGCTCCTATTAAGAACACCCCCAGGAATGGAAGCATGATGCCTTTTTGCATCTCTTTCCCCTCTTACTATGGGGGCAAAGCCACCCCAAAGGCTGAGCCCTTTTTCACAGCAACCCCATTTGCTGGACGAGGAGGAAAATGCCCAAAATGGAGAACAGGATTTGTCCCAGGCCTGGCCCTGCCCCACTGCAGCCCCAGGAATGTGTTTCATCGCGGCGTCCCGGGAGGGGGACGGAGGTGTGGGAGGGATGTGACTGAGCAGGGAGCGAGCTGCCACATGCCGGAGGGCGGCTGGCGATGCGGGGTGGCATCCTGGTGAGCAGGGCGACTGGGAACCAAACCTGGCCCGAGGGTGCGCCTCTGTGTGAGAGATGCTTGGGGGAAATCCTGTCCCAACGCATCCTGACGGCAGAGGGATGCAGTGGTGAATTTTGACAGACTTTGCCGACCTGCTTCCTAGGAAGGACTTCTTATTGCCCATTCCCCCCTCTTCCCTCCCCACCACCAGCTCCCCAGTGGCTCCGCAGCCTCTCAGGGCTGGGGGTGGCCCCACAGCTCTCCCCCCTTATCTGCAGGGCAGAAACCCGAGGCCACCGCGCTGCCCTGCCAAGCAAAACCCCTCCCCAGGCAGCCCCTTCCCTCCGCAGCCTGCTGCTCCCCAGACCCCCGAGCAGCTGCCTTCCTCCCCGCTCTCATCTGCCTCTCACCTCGCCTTCCTCCATCCCGTCTGGCCGCCTCCTCGCCGGCAGCTCCACATCCGGACGCGTGTTTGTGCCTCTCCGCTCCGGCCCGTGAGCCCCTATGCTCGGAGAGCGGCTGTTTGCGCTGCTCGCCGCTCCCCTCCACCCTTTAAAATCACAGCTGCCTTCCTGCGCCCCGAAAGCCTCACGCCCCTTAAATCTGCCCTGGGTGATTTAACAAGGACCCGGGACAGGACTGACCCCCAGGAGCATGATACACGGCTATCGTAGGCATCTGGCAAGTGTTTAAATCCTCAGGGTCCCTGTTTGCTCCTGGCTTAGTGTTTTCCCTGAGCACCAAAGAGGGGGTGTCCCTCCGTCCGTGGCTACAGTGCCGAGCTCTGCTTCCACCCGCTGCCGGGGTCTGGCCCCAGCCCAGGGAGAAGGAGGAGGCTTCCCCTCTGGGCAGCACCATGGTGGGAAAGGACTGGCCAAAAAGAGCCGCGGGGTCTGGCGGGGAGCGAGGGCTTGCGTGCGCCGGCCTGGGAGGTGGTGGCTTTGCCGATGGCTGAGATGATGCTTTTGCCTAAATAGCAACGGGGACACTAAGGTAAACAGTGGGAGCGTGGGCTGCAGCCTCCGTCCCAAAGCACAGGGGTGCTCACCAGGCACTACTGGCACGCGGTTGTGCGTTGCTGTGCTGCTTTGCTCGGGCTGTTGTTGAGCGGGGTCTGTCCCAGGGGTGAGGGTCCATGCTGGGGGTGTAATATTTAAATGTGGCTGTTTGACTGGACTGGCCCCGGTTGCCGCACCAGAGCAGCGTGCTGTGCCACATCGGGGCTCAGGCAGGGTCTGCGTCCAGCTCCAGGACAGAGACAGTGCCGGCTCCTATTAAGAACACCCCCCAGGAATGGAAGCATGATGCCTTTTTGCATCTCTTTCTCCCCTTACTATGGGGGCAAAGCCGACTGCCTTCATCCCTCCCGCTGGGAATTTCTCACCCAGGCCATCGTTTTCCTCTTCACCCTGGAGAACAGCGATATCCCATAGCAGTAACCTCCTCCTCATCCCCTGCACAAATTAAATAATCACTTTGGGCAGGACTCGCCCCGAGCCCCTCATCCCCTGCACAGTGACGGGTGGATGATGCCAAATACGCCGTGCAGAGCCACGACGCGTTGCTCTGGAGTGCGCTGGTCTGGTTTTGCAATACCTTAAGGCAGTTTCTTGCTCTGATGCAAGGCTTCTGAGACAAGCCTCTCCTCTTTTCTTCCTGCCTGGTGAGAAGTGACTTGCAGTGTTGTCACTTGGTGGATTTATGTTGCGTCTCATTTTTGCTCGTAGCCCATGTGCTCCAGAGCAGCTTACCCAGGAGGTTCCACGCATCCTCCTCCCGCTTCACCGCGGTCCGCAGGATGCTGAGCTGCCCTGGGGCTGCTCTCCCCTCTCTGCGCACACATCCGGCTACCACCCCAACTCACACCGCTGCCCCAGTCCCTTCTCTCCTGGGCTGTCCTCTGGGCCTTGGCCAAGGTTACCCGGTGGTGCCGGTGACCACGGCACATCTAACCGGCAACCAGAGGCGCTGACCCGCTGACCTGCCGTAAACGGTGGCGGCAGCAGCCGCGTGTGGAGCGGCGATGGCAGGGCCTGCTCAGACCCTGTCCTGGCGGCACCATGTTGGCTTGATGCAGAAAGCAGAGCGGAGCTGCGGCCGCCGTGGCGCTTGCAGCCAGGCTGCAGAAAAATCACAACGCGCTGAGCGCTGGGCATTGTTCTGCTTTTATTTTTTAAACCATTATTTCCATTTCAGCGTGGCCCCGTTTGCCTGCTCCCATGCTCCAGCACGCTGTAGCTTTAGGGCTCTTTTCATTAAAAAACAAAAAAGTAATTGCAAAGCAGATGGAGAATTTTTTTTTTTTTTATTTTTTTTTTATGTATTGAAGTTAAATCAGACCTTTGGCTAGGAAAGACCATTGGGGACAATCTCAGTCTGACGTTCAGCAGGGCAGTGATCTCTGGACTATTCATTCTTACAGAGTGTTGCTGAGCTCACAGTAAAGTCTCTCCCATAAGAAATGTGCAATGGACTTGAAATGTTATTTTTCTAGATGCTACTTTAAAAAATAGTAAGACAGCACGTTCAAAAATAAAAATCCAGAGCAGTTAGGCAAAATTAGCGTTAGTTTTAAAAATTAAAACAATTCTACAATTGTTTGCTTTTATTTGTAAAATACTTCAGCTTTTAAAAAATGTCTAGATACATGAATAATCGTTCATAGTTTAATTATTACCGGTTATGTAGTGAACATTGCCTGTTTGCATCCTACAGAGCTCTGCTTGAAATCACGAGAGGTAAGTACACTTGGTACTTTGGGACAAAATTATTAAATATCCCCCAGATATTTAAAAACAAATCGGAATATGGTTGTTCATTTGATTTACTCAGTTTCGGTGGAGCTTGGTGCAAGGCTAAGTAACACATTAGTTTACAAAGTTTTAAAACATTCGTTAAAATATTTACTTAATCGTCTAAAACAAAACATTAGAGCCTACAAACGTACCCAGGTCAGGCAAAAACGTGCCTGAACGATTTAGAAGCAGAGAATCACTTGCATTTAAAACCGTGCATATTTTCAATACCCCCTTAGTGCATCTATTTTAGGCAGATGCTTAAGATTAAAGGGCGGCATGTCAGCCCGTATCTTACCCATGCTTCCTGTCATCGTTTCTTTGCAATTTAATTTTGTGTTTTCCTTTCAGCCTAGAAGTGTTTGGTACCAGTCTCTTGGCAAAAGAGCCTGAGGAATGGAAGGGTAAAGAAATATGACCCAGCTGCTATGCACAATGAGGTTTGTAAGTCCTTGTATGGTATAAATAAGCATATTACATAGTTATTAGAAATTTGGCACTGTCCCTGTTTAGAAGCCCGAGTCTGATGCTGTGTAATTCCTCCCCAGTACACGCATAATTCAGTATTAGCGCTCCATTCTTCCAGCCTTATTACTGGCCAAATTCGGCAACTTTTTCTCGGTCCTCATCCATTCAAACCCTCCTCGGCAGTGTAAACCGGTGAGTTTCCGCTCAAGCCAATAAATCTATGCCAACCCATGCGGCCGAAGCTCGGTCCTGACTTCACGGGGAGCCGGGACCGGAGCGGGCTCCGTGGAAACGGGGGCTCCGAGCCGCCGCCGGGGCCGCCTGGCCGCCGGGTGCCGTCGGGTGCGGGCTCGGGGCTCGCTTCTCCCCTCGTCTCCGTCGTGGCTGGCAGGTTTTCTTTGGGGGAAGAGAAGCAGGTTTTCTCGGGGGGGAAGAGGAGGGAGCCAACGGGGCCGCCGCGGCTGGAGAAGCGGTGGAGCATCCCCGCAGGTAACGCGCAGCTCTGAGCCCGCTCGGTTTTTCCCGGCCCGCAGCCTGAGTGTAATTATTGGAGAAAAGCGACAGTAAACTTTTATTAATCGCCGGTGTTTAGGGCCAAGGCATGAGCGAGCTCGGTGACAGTGATGAGTGGTTTGGAGCGCCGGTCCCTGAAAGCGGGGCTTATCCTCCCCCTGCCTGCTCCTTTCACTCGGCGATGATGAGCCGTGAATAGGAGCCACCCTGCCGTCGGGGATCCGGCCGTTTATCTGCCGGGTGATGACAGTCGGGCTGGTTTCGAGCCTCGCCGTGAATTGCCGGAGCCTCCGGGAAACTCACGGCGCTGCCGCAGCCGGGGGGCTCCGTCCGGCGGGGAGGTTTCGCCCCTCGGCGCCGGCCCCGTCCCCCCCGGCCGGGGGGATGATGAAACCGGCCGCGGCTTTCCCCAAGCCCCGGCCGTACCCCACCGACCCCGACCCCGCCGAGCGCGGTCAGCCTCTGCCGGGGCTGCAGGGAACGGGCCCGCCGCCGCCGCTCCAGCATCCCCATCCGCACCGACGGGGAGGGCCGGGGGCTGGCGGGAGGAGGGGGAGGCTTTGGCTTTGCTTTAATTAAATCCTCCCCACTTAGGGATCGCCCCCTCCGCCCTTTTTTTTTTTTTTTTTTTTT
>VUYV01000131.1:543157-569211 GCA_008711295.1 Anarhynchus alexandrinus
AGAGCCGGTCTGTGGGGACGTGATTGACAGCGGCAACGTCAGCAACAGGAGGGGAAGGGAAAAGGGAGGGGGGAGACAAAGAGGGAGGGAGTCGAAAGGCCCCAAACTGCATCTTTATGGAACATTTTCCGCCAAGATCAAGGGAAAGTGAATCCGCGCAGCGGGGGATGCCCCGCACGCCGCTGCCATCGGGGGCCGCGGAGCCGCGCCCGGCCTGAGCGCCCCGCGCAGCCGCCGCGCTGCCCCGCGGATGCTCTTCATGCCGCAGCCGCCCCCAGGCGAAGCCCGGAGCCCCCCGCTGCGCCTCCTGCCCCCCGGCCGGCCGTGTGAGTTCCCGGGGTGCGGAGGGAAGGACGGGAGGGAGGGGGGGGGGTCCGCGGGTGCGGGGGTCCCTGCAGCCCGCCGAGTCCCCGGCCTGTGCCGGAGCGGCCGCCTGCCCCGCTTCTTCCCCGGCCTGCGACCCGGCTCCGTCCCCGGGAGCACCGGGGACCCCGTCCGCGGGCAGGAGCCGGGCCCTCGGGGGTCGCCGCCTCCGCCTCCCACCTGTGCTCCCCCCCCCCGGGTCAGCCGGCCCCGCCGAGCGGCTTGGGCACCGGGAACCTCCGCGCTTCGCCCGGGCTGGGGTCGCCCCGTCCCGTCCCTTCGCCCGGGGGACCGCGGCGCGTACGGTGCAGCTGTGCACGGGAATTTGTGGGACTCTCCCTGAAGCTCTGCTGCGGCTGGAGCTGGGGGTCTCAGCCTCGCTGTCCCCCTCCACCTCCGCGGGACAGGGGACCGCGCTCCGTCGGGGCCCGCGGGTCCGGGTGCTGTCAGCGTTTCGCCGGTTTGATGCCCGGGATCCCGCAGCCTCCTCGGGAGCGCTGCCCCTCCGCGCCGGCGCTGCCCGTCCGCCTGTCTGTCCGTCCGTCCGTCGAGCAGGGAGCGGGGCGGGCGGCCGCGTCCCTCCGCGCTGTAAAAGCCGGGGTTGATGCGCGGCAGCCCCGGCGGAGCTGTCAGGCCTTATCTTTATTGGCTTTTCCCAGTCTCCGTCCAAGTTTAAGAGGGGCCCTTTTATCTCGGAGCCCAGCACTCCGCCTGTTTATGCTGCCCGGCTCCGCCGCAGCGCTTCGCCGCGGCCCCGACCGCCGTCGCGGGGCCCCGGGAGCCCCGACGGGACGGGACAGAGAGACCGGCCGGGCCGGGCTGCCCTCCCCGACGGGTACCGGCCCCGCAGGGTGGCAAAAATCCGTGTGTGTGTGTGTGTGTAGATGCGAAAGGGTCGGGGTTGGGGGGCTGCGGCCACATCTGAGATGAGCTGCTCGGGCCTCAGGCGGGAGCGCAGCCACGCGTGGGCGGCTCCCCGGTGGGGGCAGGCGGGCCCGGCCCGGCTCTCCCGGGCACAGCGGCTTTCCCCCGGGGCCGGGGGTGTCACGTCCCAGTCTCGCCGAGTGCCGCCGCCTGAGGAAGGACCGCGGGCCGGGCCGGGAGGGCCTGACCCCGCAGGTGGCCGTACCCGGGGCTGGGCGGGGAGGGGTGTGTGGGGGGGCAGGACGTGGCCCCCGGTGCTGCGAGCTAACGGTGCTCCTCTCTCCCCCCAAGGAAATGCTCCAGGAGAAAAGCCTGTCTGAAACCGAGGAAGGGTTTCCAACAGCCCCCGCGCCCGGCCATGCGGACTCCTCCGCCGGTTCCCCCGTCCTCGGCGTAGCCGGGGGGAGCAGCACGCCGCTCAGCAGCCCGCAGCTCCCCGACCCCGAGCAGGTACGCACCGTCCGGCACCGCGTCCTGCCCGACGGCTTCGCCCCTCGCTCTCCCCGCCAGCCCGGCCGGAGCCGACCCTCCCGCGACCGCGCAGCTCCCTCGCCCACGACCCCAAGGGGCGAATTGCAAAGAAATCGCATTTTTCTTTACTTTTTTTTTTGTCTTTTAATTTATTTTAATTTTTTTTTCCCCCGTGCCGTCCTTACCCGCCGTCGGCTGCGGCGGGTCGGTAAGGGTGAGCCCGAGAGCCGCAGAGCCGCGGCCGTCGGGTCCCGTCGGGTGGCGGAGCCGCGGCCGCTCCTCCCGAGCAGAATCCGGTCCGGCGGTGGGTTTCCTTAATTTTGTTTTTGGGATTATTATTTTTTTCTTTTTTTGCCCCGCTAAATAAAACGCCGGGCGCCCCCCGGCCCCTCGGGACATCGCGGCTTCTCTGTCTTCTCCCCCCGCGCCCCGCCGGCGCCTCCGCGTTGCCCTCGGCACCCCGCGGAAAGGAACGGGGCCGCGCAGAAACCGCGGCCCTGGACGCGCGCATTGCTCAGCCGATGCGGCTCTCCCCGCGCATGTTCCTGGCCCCGGTTTTTGGGAGCCCGTGGGCGACAGCGGAGCCCATCTGCCCCATCGGGACACAGGAATCACTACGAAAAAAAAAAAAAAAAAAAAAAAAAGAAAAAAAATCCCTTTGGCCGCAGTGTCCCGCCTGGATGTGAAAGTCTGCAATTAAAACCGGCCTCAGTTTGTTTCTCTTATTTTTGGCAAAGGGCAGTGGAATTTTTGGGACGCCATCCTCCTCCCGCACGGGCAGCACCGAGGCCGGGGTGGCTTCGCCCGGCGCCTGGGCTGCGGCGCTGCTCCTGGGTGCGCAGCCACCAGCCCCGCTGCCCTTCCCGCGGCCCTTCCCAGCCCCTCTCCTGCCTTTTCTTAGCCGTTTCTTGCTATTCTCATTATCTTTATTTTTCTAGACAATAGAAAATATCAAAGTCTATCTCCATGAGAAGGAGCTATGGAAGAAATTTCATGAAGCTGGCACGGAAATGATAATAACCAAAGCAGGCAGGTTAGTGAAAATTCCCTGTGAACATGTATTGCTTCTGAGCCGTATGAAATGCCCCTGTTTGCCGAGACCGGGTTTTGCAGAGCTACTGCAATCTGTGGCATTTAAAAAAATTATTATTGTGATTACGGATTTCAGTAAGATAATTTTTTTCGGTGTAAACTGTGCATGTGTTTGAGTGTGGCAACGAGATTGTGGGTGCAAGAAAGAGTTGTGGAGTCATTTGCTACCTTTAGTCACAATATGCTTTGGTAATTCTTCATTTAATTATTTGGTGGGTTTTTTTAAGATGTTAGCATGATTGTGGCTCTGGGTTGGTTTTTTATTTTCCTTTTTCCCCAAAGCAAACCCCACTCCCCTTTTCTGTACAGTGCACTAAGACCTGTGCTGGGATACTTCTCACCAAAGTTTGAGCAATACAAAGGCTTAGGCTATGCTTTTAATCTCAAAAGTGAAAGAGAGGCAGGTACCAATTTTATGCTGTTAGGTGTGGAAAAAAATTGCCTTTCCTTGGAAAGAAACAATGATTTTTACCAAATCAGAGCCTTCTCAGCGTGCAGTGCACACCCAGGCTGGGGTGGGAGGGAGCCCAGTGGCTTGCCGAGGCTTTGCTTCCCTGGGGAACGCATCCCTGTGCCTGCTCAGGGCTCCCTCCCCCCCCGGGCTGCTCAGGTGGGAGATGGCAGAATTATTGTCAGAAAATTAAACATCAGAATTAAACCTCAGACCATCACCAGCCCTGCAGTCAGACGGTTCCCAACAAAACTAGCCAGCTCCCACTGTGGGCACCGAAATATCTGCCCTTGGCTTCTGTGGCAGCGTGCTCACATCTCGCTGCTGGAAAAGAAAAATTACCAGACTTAGGTATTAAAATTAATTTAATTCTAACAGAGCTGTGTGGTTCTGCCATGCCCTGTGGTTGCTGATTTTACACCGTGCTAGAGAACTACGGAGGAGGATATTCAAATAATGGGGAGCAGGCAGAAAAACAATCCCACAATATCTATACAGTCTTTTTTCCTTGTGGTCCCTGATCCTTTGTGCAGGGCAGCCGGGAGGGAGGGGGTGTGTGTGTCTTTTTTCCTCTGTTTGCTGCTCACACTGCGAGACCCAGACCCAGCTCCCGGCTTTGGATTTGGGGAGTGATGAGCAATTTCCCGCTCCTTTCCCCCATCCCTGGCAGTGCTGCTCTCTGCAGCAGCTGGCCGGCGTGGGGAAGCTTTACTCTAATAACCAAGATATTCCCATTAGTCCCCCTGGAGAGGGGGTGTACGTCCCGGGGATCTTCAATTTGTTTGCTATTTGGCCTATTTATGAAGTGATTGTGCAGGTAACTCTGTCCTTATCATGCTACATTTTGGTGTATAAAACCTTAGGGCTTGTTCTGTAGCGTCTACTGATGTGAAGAGCCGGATTCATTTTGATAGGTCTGCTACCTAAGTCAGCTAAGACGAGGGGATCAAGACCTCAAATATTTCACCCTTAATTTATAGTATCTGAGTGTGTCTGTGCGGGACGTGTAATATCTTTACCAAATTCTAGACCCTAAGCATCCCAAATGTGCATGTTATCTCTTTGTAAGTCTTAACGTGGATTGTTTAAACAAATCCATATGTATAGGGCTCAGTCCCACATTCTTTGTCCGGCGGAGCTGGCAGTGCACACGTAGTCACCTTTCAGGAGCGTGCGGATGGGACTGAGGGGATGGGAGGGATTGACCCCGAGATGTACAAAACTTTGGTTTTGAAGTTATCAAGCCAAATTCTCCGTTTGTGAAAATCAGTGCAGCACCAGCAAGCTAACAGCATTTTTATTTTTTTTATAAATAGTTTTTAATTTAAAAAAAAGGCTGAAATGCTGATGAAACAGAACAGTCACTTCGTTTCTTTTCTCTGTATCCAGCTGCAAATGATGTCAAAATAAAGGGCAGCATTTTTGGTTATCGGTGTTAGCGGTGAGTCCAAAGGCTCCCCAGCCCTGCAGCCCGTTCCGCGGGAGCGCAGCCCACCGCGCTGCCGGGCCAGGGGTGGTACCTGGAACCGAATCCCTCCTGCCCTGTCCCGGGTCGGGCTCTCCAGCAGCACCGAAAGCAAAAATGCCCCAAATAATTAGCGTGAGGAGGGTAGAAATAATCGAGAGACTTAAATCCCGCGAGCGCTCAAGTCTCGCCGTTCGCACCGAGCGCCGGACTGAGCCACTCGCGTCCGTGCCGCGCCCGGGGCAGCCCAAAACCGGGACTGTGCCCTCATCGTGATGCAAATGACGAAATGAAAATTATTACTCCACGCAGATTTTATTTTGCCCAAGCTATTTAAATAAAGAGGAGCAATAATAAACCTCCTCTTAACCCAATTAAAAAAAAAAGACGGTTAATGGAGATTCGTATGCGCTTGCATTTAGCATGGGAGGGGTGAGGGGAGAAAAGGGAAAACGGCTAATTGCAGGCACTAATTAGGACTCTAATCCCCCTCCCAGCAGGCACAGAGATGCCCCTGAATGCAGTTAGTTGAAATCACTTAAATGTCGGTCTGTCTGACCTCAAGGGGCACAAACGAAAAGAAATTGAAGTCTGATTTTTAAATTTCAAACAACAAAAAAAAAGTGACTTTAATGACAAGTTCACTCAATGGAGAGGAAATGTAAAGCTCAGCGGAAGCGTTAATTCCATGGCAATGGTGTAAAATAGCCTTTTTGTATAAACAAGGCAAATATTGATAACTTAGTGGGGGGGAGAGGGGGAGTCATTTGTTTCATTCTTTGTAGAGCTCCACAGAACGAGCCAACTATAAATTATCGAGAATTTAGGGCTGAGAATTACTTTGGGGGATTATTACTCCCTCTTAGGACTGATCTGTAGGAGACATTAGGAGAACACAGCAAGCTCAGCATTGAAATAGAAATCATGTTGTTGCCAAGAAAGCTTGATTTATAAAGTGGAAACATCTTTAAAATGCACTCGCTATCTTTTTAATGTTCGACTGCTTCGTTGTGGGAGGGAAGAAAAAAAGAGATTATTTTATATTAAAAGGATCATCAAAAGATAAAAAGTTTATGTTAGCAAAGTTCAGGGAACGCTGCGTAAAACCGCTCGCCTCTTTCAGCCGTAAACCCCCGCCCGTCGCAGCGCCCAGAGGATGCGGCGCTGAGCTCCATAAATCAGAACCTTTCCTTGTTCCTCCTATTTGAGGTTTGTCCTAATTACGAATTTCTACTCCAGAGGGTTTTCTGTCGCTGGGTTTGAAAGCCTGAGTGATGTGTAGCGCAAATTTTGCCCGGTCGTTGCCGCTGCCTGGAGCTGTCGGTACCCACGGGCTGCCTCCAGCGGCGGGGGGCGAGGGGAGAACCGGCCACGCGTGATGCCTTTGAGCCCCGGCCGTGGCCGGCGGCGTTTTGCGGAGCAGTTTTTTGGGAGGGCGGAGTGGCTCGGCCGCTGCCGCCGTTTGCAGCTGAGCCCCCGTTGGCGGCGGGGTCCCGCCGGCAGCCGCGCACCGCTCAGCCCCGGCGCGGCGGCTGCAGCCGCCCCCGGTCCCGATCCCGTTCCCCGCTCCCAGCGTTTCCTTCCCGGGACGGGTGAATGAACCCAGCACTCACATCGAGCTGTGTGTCCTGTGTTTATAAATAAGGCTATAATTGTTCACAAATCCTCCCATTTATTAAAAAAGTTAAAAAAAAAAAAAGCATTTTCTAGGCGGTGAGGTCCCATTAAATCAAATTAATAAAATCGATATAGATGGTACTAAAAGGGGACAGGGTGTATTAGAGGGCGGAGGTGCAGATGTACAGCTGGAATGCCTTCCTTTGCACAGCCCCGCTGCGCGGTGCGCGTCGGGCTCTGCGCAGCCCTGGCAAAGCGCACACCTTTCCTTTGCCGCTGGAGTTTGGGCATTCTGCAGTGATGAAGCTGTATGAGGGGTGGCTAAAGCAGGAAGCAAACGAGAGACTTGATTATAACTCTTGCTTTCCAGTTTCATCTTCTCACTCTTATGTGCTATTACTTAACAACCATAATTTTTTTTTTTGTAACCTTGTGGCAAACCCCACTTTGTCTTTCATAATTCTTTGTGAAATATCATCTTCCAGACCTTATTTCTGCAGAAAGTTAATTTTTGCGTATACAGTCTTCCTGGCTCAGGATTTCTTTCTTTCTGTCAGTTTTTATTTAGCTCAAGCTGTTCCCTAGTTTTTTCCAAGGTGCCAGTCTTCGCAGCATCGCAGTTCCTCTCCAGATACTGCCAGGGACAAACAATTTGATGCAGCTTATGACTAATCAGTAAAAAATACCAGGTCACAGGATGTCTGCTCTCATTTTCGTGAACAGTTGCTGAAGAGAAATTACTTTGTAATTCCTCTATGGTAGCACAACCATGCCGGTGATGTGAACAAGAGGTTTGGGATACTGAAATTGCGTTTTGGCTGGAGTGCAGGATGTGCACAGGTATAAAGATAGCTTCAGTCTTTATGGTAGCAGGTTTTAAGAAGCATATGTAGGAAAATATTGCACAGGAAAAAAAAAATCAATAAAGCAGCTTGCATGTGTGGAAAAGACGCAAACCCCCTTTAGATGTTCAAGTTTCATTTTAAAAGTGGCTTATTTCAGTTTAAAAAAATCTGTTCCTAATCAACTTTAGTAAACCAAAATAAAACTAGTTTTTAGGACATCAAGGTCTGAAGAAGTATAAATGCTTTGGCTAAGCTGGTGCAGCTTTCCTCTGTGAATAATCCTTTAAAAGTTAAATTTTCCATGGCTCTGTAGGGCATATGGATGCCCAGTTCTCATTACAATTAAAGGGAAATATTTGTCCAGAATCTTTTGAGGCAGTTACAAGAATCTCTGCTAAAGGTTTTTGATCCAAAAGCAAACCTTAATATCCGAGATCAGTGATGGAATGTGAGCCATCAATTTAAAACTTGGAAATAAAGTAGATATTTAAGGAATGTTTGATCTGCTTAGTCCTAAATTCGGGGTCCTGGAATTACCCTGTTAGGGCAAACGCCTGCTTTTAGAGAAAGGAGCAGGAGCAAACTCCAATGGCTCTTGGCCGTGCTGCTAAAGATGTCAACAGCTTTGGCAAGGAAGACAGAGCTCGTGCACGCCGAGTAGGGCAGGGATGGGATTTGAGTTTTTAATACGCTTCTCTCTTCAAACAGCAATCCTTGCTTTGAGTGTGTTAAAGACATGGGATGCTCACGATTAAGGGTGTTCCCAAAGCTTTCCCCGCTGGTGCTTAGGCTGGCGCTGCAGCAGCGCCGGCCAGGGTTGTGAAGAAGGGTTTGGTCAAGCCCAAACCAGCTGGGGAAGATCCCCACCATCGCTCGGGCTCTGCCTTTGCGTTGAAGGCTCCCGGGCACAGGGGCTGCGGATCACCTCCCGCTCTGCACCGCCGAGCCGGCGCATGGCCTGGCACCGACGCCAAGGCTGCCCGCGGCTCCTCCGAAAGCCCCCGCGGAGCCCAGGCAGCTGGAGGGGCCGCACCATGGAGGGAGCCGGGCTGGCGAGGGAGCAAACCTGCCCTGAAATGCTCCAGCGCCGGGTCGCTGGCCACGCTCTTGCACAGCTTCTCTCTGAAGTACCTTTGTGCTGGGCTGGTGGTGCCGCCGGAGGCTGCCGGTACCGACCTCTGCCGTCCTCCAGCACGTTGGGACCTTTTCTGCTCAACTTCAGTTACGGCAAAACGAAAGTACCGGAGAAGCACCCCACGGCAAGACGCCTGCCTGTGTTTCAAGTTACTGTGGGGCAAAGAGAGGAAATGTTTCTAGACCATGAAAGCAGCCATCCAGCTAACCAAGTTCTCAAGTATGTGAGAAACAATGTTTTATTTAAAAATTAGATGCGCTAGCCAGAGGGAAAAAATACAACCTCGCCATTCCAAAATATAAAAATCCCTTAACTGTCTGACCTTCTCATCACTAGGTCATGGTCCTGCCACCAGATAAATCTCTCCTATCTGTCCATAGACTGAGAGTTCAATGTTGCTTGTGTTAGTGACAGTGAATTTGGGGCTGAAAAATGAACTACTGATGAGAACTCCTGTTGAACCTGTATTGTTTGTTATTCTGAGGCAAGGATCTGGCATGGGCTAATCCAGCACTTCAAAGTTAACTGCTCTTACTTTGTATACAGAGCGTCATAGCGGAGTGGCGTGGGTGATAAGAGAAATAAGGGACTGAGGGTTAGGATACACTGGGAAAATGGGACCCTGTTGAAAAACTCTTTGATCTCTTTAAAGTATTTTCTGAAAGCAAGAATCTATCAAAAAGGAAATGCCATTTAAAAGGCTAAAAGAAACAGCTGACATCCCCAAATTTGTTTTAATCTGCCCCGGAGAATATTATTTTTAAAGATGCGTTAAGTCAGTGGAAGAAATACTTGTCAAAAGAAGGGAAATTAGAAAAAAAGCAGAAAGGTCATCAGAATGGAAACATGGTTCTTGAAGCCTCTGCACACCATTCCTTTCCCTCCTAAAAGGAAGACGAGGAGAAGCATCCTTAAGCAGCCATGGCCAACTCTCAAGAAGAATTTGGGGCCACATCAGTCATTATCAGGCATGTAGGCATGTCATCTGCCTCGGTGCTTTGAAATCATCACTGGAGGCATCTCGGCATGCCCAGCAGCTCCTGAGGAGGTGGTCTTTCAGCCACGATATGGCTCGTTAGCCAAGATGTTGAGTGATTTCTTGTTTTTCTGATCCTTTCACAAGCTGATATGCCATAAGCATCACCTTTCCAGACAGAACCGTACAGGAGCTTCTGAAAATCCAGTTGTCGCTTTACTTGACCACGCCAAAATCAAGGACTGTAAAATCGCTGTCTGTCTTTGGAAAGCTTTGGCTTATGGAAACTCCTTTTTGAAAACAGGACTTCGGCTGCTGAGCTGCTGAAGGGCTGTGGGACATTTTTACCCCCTAAAAGAACAGAAGGAAGTGCTTGGTAGTATCTGAAACACCATCCACACCGCAGGGACATGCAGTGAGCACCAGTCTGCATATTCCCGTGGGGAAAGCGCTGAGACCCTTTGGTGAGGATATGACTTGGGTTGCTCCAACAGGTCTCAGGTGTCTCGTTTCCATGCAGTTTTCTCTATGGCAATACCAGTTGAGTTCCCCACGGCTTCCCTGCTTCCCACGTGCCGGTCAGAGAAACCCCTTCCCAGGAATGATGTCGGCGTCTAAGCAAGGAAGGTCAGATCAAATCCGTGTGAGCAGGAGGGTGGTGAGGCCCGAGGGGTTTGCAGAGGTCACCCAGCAGTACCACATGAGCCAGTGTCCCTGAGACACGCAGGTCCCGACGTGCAGCGTGGCGCGGGGCAGGCGGTGCTCAGATGAATGCTTTGAGTTCTTTGCTCAGCTCTGGTGCTCTCGACTTTTCTGGTTGCATTGCATTGCTGTCCCCTGTCCCAAAACCCAAGACTTTATTGGACCTGGGAACCTTGCAGTTGCCCAGTTCTCCAGGAGCAACCAGGCCTACTCGCATGGGGATTAAAACACGAGATGCCCGTGAAGTGGCCAAGCCTGGAGAGCTGGAAAGGCTGGGAACTGCTGCCCCAAACGAGAGCAAAGCTTTCCCCTTATCGCTCTCTTCCAAATCCAACCAACCAATTACACATTAATTAAACTTTGTTTGAACATAATAGAAGCTTTGGCTCCGTGTCAGTAACTGCTCCATGGTTAAGGGGATTGGATAGTAATAGAATAAATAAATAAACAAGAGATGCTTATTCTAACAGTTCATTTTAAAACAATTTGTGAATATCATGTAGAGATAAAATGTGCCTAGCATAAACTTAGCTAAGCAGTGACTACTTCATTATCAGAACAAATAATTCACTCGCACATCATCTTTGAAGCTTGGGAGGGCTACGGAATTGTGCTGCTTGTTTATTTTCCTGGCTTTTACTGTTTTTGCTACATTTCATCTGCGGGGAAGGGTTTAGCTGGGACTGTGGCAGCGCGGTGCCAAGCCCCGGCGACGCCGGCCCCGCTCCCGCCGCCTGCGGTCCCCAGAGCCAGGCTCAGCCCCTCTGCCCTCCCCAGGGCATCACCCTGCACCTCAGCCCCCACCGACCGGGTGCCAGACCGTGGTATTTTAATGCCGTATCCGATGTCCCGCTCGCACAGGGGTGAGGCACCGTAGCCTTCCTCCCTTCATCGCTTTCTTTGAGGGCAGCTTTCTCTTGTGAACGTAAAAACTGGTTTAAGTTTTTCCCTCTGAAGGGCAGCACGAGCTGCTGCCATCACACAGCAGCGCTGTGCCCCCGCCAGAGCAGGGAGGGAGGTCGAAAGGTGCCCGTCAGAGCCACTAAACCCAGCAGGGAGCTTTGAGGGGCGTAGGAGACCATCAGGACGGTGCTGAGGAGTCTGGATGGTCTCTTCTTCACTGGGTTGAGCTGGAGGGAGGGAGAAGTGGGGTTCGAACGTGTCCAAAGTTGAGGTCTGCTGACTCGATGTTCTGCAGAAGAACGGACTGTCGGGGCGGATGCTTGTGCTGCGTCCCCCGGGCATCGCCGGCCGTCGCGCAGGCACGCCATGGGCTCGGGGCCGGTCCCTGGGCGGGCAGGGGAGCTGCTCCATGGCAGCTGGGAGCAGCCGTGGCACCTGATGTTAAGGCCAAAATTAGACACACACCTTGTGAGGCTTTCCAAAAAAATAAGCATAAAGAGGAAGAAATTGGTCCGGTCCTGGACTCTCCCACCCCAGGGCTGGCGGCAGCGTTTGCACGTTCAGGGCATTCGCTGCATGCCCGGGACACAGTGTCCGACCAGGCTTTGGGTCTGAACAAAAGATGATGAGGCCAGAAATTGCTGCTCTTAATCTCTTGGTGACTGGTGGCTTAAACTTCACCTAATAGTTGGTTTATCCCGTGCTGCGCACGTGCCCGGTGCTCAGCCTCGCTGAGCTCCCCTGTTCGCACAGCCGCAGCGCGGCTGCACCTCCTGCAGCCTTCCACGCAGGAGGTGTCGCTGAGCATCAGATACCTCCTGCTCGGACATGCTCCCCGGGAAGCCCCAAATTCTCCATTTTTGTAACCGGTTTCCGCGCAGCGAAGCTCTCACCCGGTTTGGAGCTGTGCGCGGCGGCGGGGAGAAGGGTGGGTAAACCGCGGGTCTGCCTGGGTCTCGCTTCAGACCCCCCACCAAAACCCGGCTGAGCTTTCCCAGAGCTTGGCAAGACGTTGGCAAGTTTTTATTGCAGCACTGGGTTATTCTTTCGCCGCTGCCGGTCCCCGAGCGATAGATGATGAAGCAAGCTATTGTCAGGGAAAGCTGGCCGAAGCGAAGCATCCTCCGCGGAGACGCCCATCCGCCCCAGAGCTCCTGCCTGCGGAGATTTGGCAGAGGGGCCGGTTATGCAAAGCTACTAGTGAGCGTAGAGCCCGTGGCTGTGAGTAGCTCCATTGACCTGGAGCGAATTTGGGGAAGCAGGCAGGTTTTTGGCCCCTTCCCAGGGCTGACGGGGAGCTGTATAGACCCACTGTAGGCACAGCCCCGCTCCCGGGCAGAGCTGGTGCAGCCCGGTGCCTCCACCGTGGTTTTCTGCTCCCCTCTTTCAAATGGGACATTTAATAAGGGCCAGGACATGATATTAGGTGCTCTCTCTTGCTGCTTCTTCTTTTTTTTTTTTTTATGTGAAACTCTATGACTGCATTTTCTTGGACTCAGCTCTTCGGTTTGTCATGCCTTCCCACCAGAAACGCACAACCCATGTTTGTATCGTATTGCAAAGAGATATTTACTAAATGAGTCTCTGCCAAGGGGTTGAGAAATATGTTTTCATTAAGAAAATTAAACTGACAAGTCCCTGGACAGCACATTAGTTGCATATTTTTTTTTTTAAGGCCAAAATGCAGCAGCTAATAATAATGATGAAATGTCCGTGCACAGCCAAATTACTAAAATCTACCCCGTGTTTTCCTGGAAAAGAATGCGGAGAGTTGGCAAACTTGGTTGTAGCTGGGTCTGCCGACCGCCGAGTACAATGCTACCACTGCAAGATACCGAGCGGTTTGCAAGTTAAGCAACACCTTCAATCAGATGTGAGTCCCCATTTGTTATCCTTAAAGAATTTCAGCTGTATATATTATAGTAGTACTTTGGCTCTTTGTATTTATTTTAGAGGGCTATACTAAAGAACATTATAAACTCAGGCATGTCCATGCTATATGAACTCCATATGCTGAAGCTTAATTTTAAATGCCATTAAAAAAGCACTTAACATTTACAATATATCAGTCCGGCTACTTTAGCAGCTTGGATGTTCTACAGTAAATGAAATGATCGAGGAAAAAAAAGAAATTCAGAAGCTAGATGTTATAAAAATCCCCCATGCAGGACGTTCGCCTGGTAGGACGCAGCAACTGTCAAATAGCATCCATCTCATTTCTGGGTTTTGATCAATTCCTCCTCTTTTTTTGTTTCATTTTCAAATGTCATTTTTAAGGCCTAATTGGAAAAAAAAAAATGTCTTGGCATTCAGATTGGATTCCTTATGCAATTTTTTTCAATGTGTGAATTGGGCTGTGTATTCGCAAATTGAAATGTCCTACTGTATTTACCCAGGTGCTTACCTGTAGGAGGACAAGGTTAAGAGCAGTGCAGAGTTTATGAATGAAAATCAAATACGGACATTGCTAAAACCACCCCTTTTTAGTCCCGGCTAATTACATGGTAAACATCTGGAATTTATGCAGGGCGGGTAAAAGAGTCAATTGAAATGATTTCGAACAGGGCCCATTTTGTTGCCTTCTCCCCAAGCAGCGACAAAATGGTGCTGCAGACCTGGGCCAGCTCGGCCGGGCGCGGGGGCAACGCGCGGGAAACGGAGGGATAAAGGGGGGGGGGCAAAGTGGCCTCGACGTCCGATGGAGAAACGACATCAGAATTTGGGCCCTTATTAATTAGTGTAATTTGAGTGACTCCAGGATGTAGCAGTTCTCATCCTCTGTCCCCTTACACTGGTGGAAAGGAGAATTTTCTGTTCTGGCTGTTGCTTGAAGGCCGCAGTGAGCCAGTTCGCTCAATTGACTTATTTTTTTTCACTGGATGAGGTGGAGGTTGGGGAGATGGAGCCAAGAAAACGGTTCCTCTGAGGATGTAAAGTGCCTGATCCTGCAAATCCTGGCTCCTGATGCAGTCTCGAGGGCTCGGGAAGCTCATGGCAGTGCCTGTACCGATCGGGGCCACCTCCTTTGGATCACAAGACCAAACTGTGATGGTATATACTGGTTTCACAGCCATAGCTTTATAAAAAAATATTCTTTAATATTGCAAAGATTCTTTAGATATTTAAGACATACATAAAGGTTCTTTAATAACACACTGGTTTATGTGATGTTGCCTGTTTGGTGTCGGTTGTTATGCAGCCGCTAAAGTCAATGGTAAGTCAGAGGGATGGGCGCGTTTTCAGTGGAGAGCTCCACGGTGGATGCACTTGAACAAGGTTTAACAGCATGATGTGAATTTGGGATATTCGGGAAGGCCAGAGGAGTGGTGGTGGTCCGCACCACCGCAGGGTTTAACCCTTAGTCTCCCCCCAGGCTTTGCCAATCCTCAGGTTTCACTCTGTTGAAGGGAACGCAGGTTCAGCTACGGCACAGGAGTAGTGGTGGGACTCGGTGTCACGGATGTTGGGAGCGTGTGAGTGAGAAAGCTGTGTGTGCTGTGTTTCTTCTGACGTGTAGTTAGATCTCATGACCTTTTCATGCACGTTCATGGCAACAAGAGCTCTGCATCTTTGAGGCTGCCATAAGCCATACAGAGCTTCTTGGGGTAGAGGACTCCCTGTCCCAGCCTCCCGTAAGGAGGGCTGTGTTGAACCCCCTCCATCTCTCTCTTTACACCCACCTTTTCCTGACACTGACCCATAACCCCCTTCTGTATACCCATATTTGTGCCCCATTTTGCACTAGCCCTGTGCAGCCCATGCTCTGGAAAGGGTGAGTTTAATCCAGGTGACGTATAAGCAGCAGTAATGTTTTGTGGCTCATTTGTCGGAGTGTGAATCCATCACATGGTGGATCTGCCTTTTGGGGTGCTGTTCCAAGTTTCCATCAGTTCCAGCGCTGCTCCAGGTTGCTCACTAACATGTTAACCCTTTGCTTTTCCTAAGGAGGATGTTTCCTAGTTACAAGGTTAAAGTGACCGGCATGAACCCCAAGACCAAGTACATCCTGTTGATCGACATCGTCCCGGCAGACGACCACCGATATAAATTCTGTGACAATAAATGGTAAGAGACCAGCTCTGTTTGCCTTCTTTTCCATAAGAAAATTGCAATTGGATCGGCCATTTGCTGTGCAAACTCAGAAACCAACGTAAATACCTTCCCACGGGAGGGATGCCAATGGGAGCTCTCTTTCCTGGAGCGGCGATAGATACAAGAGCCAATGGCTGGAAGTTAAAACCAGACAAATATAAAATAAAATATTCTTAACAGGCTGGGTGATTAAGTGCTGGAACAAACTGCTAATGGCAGTGGTGGACTGTCCATCCCCAAAGCGCTCAAGATTGGATGCCTTCTCGGAGGAGATACTTTAGGCCAAGCACAGGTTGTCTGGCCGTGTGCAGGTGTAAGAGGGTAACGCCACAGCCAGAGGCTGGACCAGATGATCTAATGGTCCATTTTGGCCTTAAAAATTAGTTATCTGTGTGAGTTGAGAAAAGTTTTAAATTCCTTTCTTCTGTAGTAATATTTTGCTTTTAGGAGATCAGCGATGAAGCAGAAGGTGAGATGGTTTACTCAAAGCCCTGGTTCAGCCGTGCTGATCTGGCCGACGAAGGGAGCAGCGATTCCCCCTATCGCAGCCCAATGCCAGATCTGGTTTACAGTCTTTTTCTTTTGATTTATTCTTCCCCCAGAGTTTCCTTCTCTTCTGTTATTCTTCCTTCCCCTGCGCCTTTGATAGTAAAGTTGCTTACCCGAGAGAGAGAAATGATTTTTGCTTTCTGACGAAGCAGGCATGTTGCTTTCTCTTTTGATTTTTTACCCCAAATACGCCCAGCAGCCTCCCTCACTGCGACTATTCGCTCCGCTTTTCCCAAACCCTTCCACCGATGGCTGCCTGGTGGAAAGACGAGCAATGGAAAACTTCGTAGTCATCTTAATGGGAACGAGCCTGGCGACATCCTATAAAACTGTCATAATTTACTTGCACGTTAGGGCTGCTCTGGTTTTCAAAAATCCCTTTTCCGCTCGCTTTTGTCCTGGAGTGCCGCTGGGCAAGAGGAGTGGACTGAGGGCTCCGTGGTGCGGCGGCCACTTTGTGTTTTAACCATTAAGCCCTAGATGATGGATAGTTGTTAACTCTGTTTAATTTAGCTTTTGCCAGCCCTAGAGCTGTTTCCCCTTTTCATTTTATTGCTGCTGGAAAGTCTCTGTTGGTTTTGGTAATATTGCTTTTATTGGTGTTTTAGAAGAGGAGAACAATGCACAGTAATGGGGGAGTTGCCATTAAGTGATGTCTCATGGCCGGGGCCTGTGTCAGTGCGAGTTGGTGGTGGTGTTGGTGTGGGGGCAAGGGGAGATGGCAGAAGGGTATGAGGGGCCAACACGTAGCTCCGGAGCAGGGAGCAGCCCCTTCCCACCGGAGCTGCCGCCCGGCTGAGGGCTGCGGGAGCCCTGCGTGGCTGCAGAGGGTGCACCCCCGCTGGTACCCAACTCCTGCTCCCAGGTACCTTCTCCTGGGGACGTGTGTGAGACCACCTCCCGTTGCAGAACGGCCTTTGAAGGCTTCACCCTCTCCAAAAACCCAAATGAGATTTCCTCCTTGACCGTTGCCAACTCAATTGCCATGTAGAGACACTGCCCCAAGGAAATACCGTGCGGGAGCAGGGACGGGGTTTCTCTGCTGGCCTGGAACACTGAAACCAGGAGCCCTGAAACCCCCATGAGGAGCAGGAGCCTCTCCGAGCCCCCCCCGTGCCCCAGCGCGTCCTCCCCCAGGGCTGGCGGGAGGGTCGCTGGGTTGAGTTCAAGGACAAAACGCTCTCCTGTGTCCGGGCTGGTGACCGCTGCCAAGGTGACGCAATCTGTAACCGCTGTGTTTGCAGGATGGTGGCCGGGAAGGCAGAGCCGGCCATGCCGGGGCGGCTGTACGTGCACCCCGACTCACCCGCCACGGGAGCGCACTGGATGCGGCAGCTGGTGTCCTTTCAGAAGCTAAAACTCACCAACAACCACCTGGATCCCTTTGGACACGTAAGAGAGACGTTCTGTGAGGGTTTTGGTGGGCGATGCTGCGTTCGTGTCCGGACCGGGAGGCTGGTTGGGATGTGGCAGTGAATTTAACAGCGAGGAGCGGCGTTTAACTTGCGCCGCCAGTGCAGCTGGGTGGGGAGTGCTCAATGCTCAGGGGGAGGTGGGCCGCCGCCGCCGCTGCCCGCGTGCTCCCCCTGCTCTTGGAAACGCAGCCTCCGCCATGCTCGGTCGCGTCCTGCCAGATGCCACCGACCTTTTATTTTCTGCCCAGGAACTTTCCAGGCAGCGCTGGGGGATTTTGAGCCTGGCTGTTGCCGCGCAGGGTACATAGAGCTCGTAGAAACAGGTTGCATAAACTCCTGATTTTCCAAGCTGGCTTTGGCAGCCCTATAAAAGATGAAGTATTTTATTTGGAAAATCTTAATTCATGTGTATTGCGAATGCAGAAGTGGGAAGTACACAGTTATCTACCACAGTGCGTTTAATAACTCGGAACAAGGGCCCTTCCCGCCCGCCAAAGGCAAAAGAGTGCTTAGATAATGTATATAAAATAACGGACCTGTCTGGTCTGCACTGTCCGAGCTGAAAAATCACATAAAAATAAACAAACCTCGCTGGCTGGAGGAAGGGAAGATAGAGCTTAAAATCCTTTTAGGTTTAATGCCATCAGCTCCTCCTAGTACCGCAGGTAAGAGAATCTACTTTGTATCATCAAATGTGGTTTTTAACCTGCCAATCCTTTAAGCAGCAGCAGTCTGGGGGGTGAGGAGGGCTGTGAAAAGGTCCTGAAGAAGCGTGCAGAGGGAGAAGGGGTGTATCTGTCTTGCTCAAAATGATCATGCATCAAACCTCTAAAGAGCTTTTCGCACGGAGTCGCTTGTCCCGATGCCACCCAAAAGCCGTGCAGAAAGTGCGATTCTGACACAGATCAGATGGAGCCTTATGGGGTTGACTCTAGAGGCAGGGTGACCCTATCAGCTTAAAACGCTGTTAAAAAAAGGCAGAATTTTTGCAGCTTTCATAACTTTCTGCAAGTTTCAAACTTTAAAAAGCAAGGGCGCCGATGCCGCACGTCGTCGCCGCCGCCGCCGCCGCGGTGCCGCGGCAGAGCCGGGCTCTGGCAGCGTGACACGGTGATAACCCAGCCCTGCGCCAAGCCGTCAGCAGCGCCGGGGACTGACCCTCTTCCCCAACCTACTGACCCCAATGAAACATGTGTGAACTTCAAAGGCTAATCAGGACCATTTAATGCTGACGTTATTAATCACAGGCGATCTCGCCCCGTCACTCTTCTTTAAGGGGGAAAGCACCACGGAAATGAAATGAAAACAACTGCGTTAAGGGTTGCGCAGTAAAAATTACATAAAGCCCATAAATGCCGACGTTTCGGTGTCAGCAGCCGCACCGACCCGCTTGCTCCGCACGTGGCGTTTTTTTCACTCCCGTGTTTTTCTCTCGGTTAACTGTGTAGCTTAATATATGACTGTTTATGTTGTAAAATGTAAACCATAAAACATACAGGATGTTCGACGTGGCCGTAAAACAAACAGGATGTGCAATGTTGGTTTTGCAACTTTAAACGTTTGCTTTTCCTGACTTTGTCATTTTTTTAACTGTGATTTTAACGCTGCATTTTAACAGGGAAGATTTCTCCCCCCTCCCCCGGTCCTGTTTGTCCTCCCACAAAGCTTCCCTAGCGACACCGAAGGCTCTCCCGTTTGCGTTTTGGGGGCGATACCTGCAGCGCGACGCAGTGGCCGCGTCCCGGAGGAGCCCTGCCGGGTGTCCCCGTGCCACGCGAGCCGTCCCGCCTCGCGCGCAGCCCGGCGCGCTCCGTCGCACGCCGCTGGGGAAACGCCTGCCATAACCCCGTTTAAGCGCCCCGGTCGCCGTGCGGTTCAGGCACCGACAACCTGCCTGGCTAAAGGGGATTTAGCCCCTTCTCAGACAGTTCCTCGTTAGGCTTCTAAATTAATCATCTGCTGTAAAGAAGCAGTACTCCGCTTCTTGGTGGATGCACGGAGGAGACCTGGGCTCTGTACCAGGCGAGCGTGAGTTTTCCTATCAGCGTGAAAACTCTGCTGGTGTTGTCTCATGGGTGGCCCACGTCCCCAGTGGGGCAGTGTCCGCCCGGCACGGCGCAGTCCTCCCGGCCCTGCCTGCGAAGGCATCACATTATAAATAATAACAGCTTCTCATTTCTAGGAATTTGTTCCCAGCGATCGCAAACGCTCTCTTAAAGCGCCCTAAGAAAAACAAGTCAGAAAACCCGCAGGGTTTGTTTGCCTTCTCGTGCTCCAGCGCAGCCTGCCTGCCATTTCCTTTTGTCTTTGATTTTCTCCAAACCTCAAAACCACGTGGAGCGATGATCTCTGCAGGCTGCCACTGGTGCTTTTTTTGGCGTGCGGGCAGCTGCCCAGCCAGAGCCGCGCCAGCTCGCCCGTCCTGGCACCCTCGGCCACCGCGGGCGCCCGCAGGTGTCACGGCACCGGGCTCCCTACCTGGCTGCCACCGTCCCAGGCTCCGGCTCCTCCCGGCATCCCAAAATCCCGCAGATCCTGGCCCTGCCCGCAGCTCTTCGCTGCATGTGAGCGATCCCCTCAGCCCCCGCCGTGCTCCGATGCTCGGGGCTCGGACTGAAACCGCTTGCTTCTTGGGGGGGGGCAGGAGGGGTGAGGAGGCAGGGGACAGGCACACAGCGAAATGTCTTTGTGCTAAACATTCCTTTTCTGGATAAACCATTTTTTTTTGGCAGACGCTTATTGGAGAGGGAAAAAAAGAACGGAGCTCTTTCAGCTCCCCCGTCCCGTTCGCCTACCGGTTAACATCGAGCATGGGGAGCTGATGGTCAGGCTGGGGCATGTGTGGAGTTACAGGGTCTTGTAAGAGGGATGTGGGGGATTTTATGGGCTCGCGGTCGCTGACGCAGCTGGAGCACGAGGGGCTGTTGGGCTCCGTCCCCATCCGCAGCCGCCCCGCGTGGCGTGGTGGGGCCCAGGTTTGAAGGGCAAACACATCCCGGCGTGGGGTGCAGCTCCTCCCCTGGGCACCTGGGATCTCGCCCGAAAAACAGCCAGGCAGGAACTGCACGTTGTTTCAATGGATTCGTTGATAAGTGAATCCATGCCCTGACTCCGCGTGCTCTAATCGCTGCTTAACGTCAGGGACAAGCAGCCCCACAGAGTTCATAAAGAGAAGTGCAGGTACATTTGAGGCTTAAAATAAGTAAGTTAAACAGCTTAATTAACAAGCCACGGAGCCGAAGCCCTCGCTGCAATCCACGGAATTAGACTGAAGGTTATTTACTGTGCTGGCGGGAGGGGATGCCTTCCAGGCGGCGCTGGAAAGCCTCGCTGACACCGAGCCCATAAAACCCAGCCACCAACCGTCCCTCTTCGGTCTCAAAACCCGCTCTCCTGCTCCTTCCACCGGCCAGTTATCTGTTGTGGTAAATTATTAGTTGCAGTCAGAGGCACGGGAGGCATTTTTCGGTGCAGACACATAAAAATCATGCAGATTTTAAGTAAGCAGAAAATTAAGCGCCGAGCTCTGTAATCTGCTTGCAAACCCCTCTGGGTGAGCAGGTTTCGGGGCAGGTAAGCCTGTGCCCGGCTCACGCACCACGGCCCGAAAATGTGGGCTGTATATTTTCCTCTTGGGGGATTTTTCGACCATGAAAGGCTTCTTTCATGCCAGGCTTAACAACTGAGAAACGCTCGTGTTCAGAATGGATTAAGAAATCAGCAGCTGCTGTAATGTTTAGCTACGGCGGGGTCTGTCTGATCCTAAAGAAAGCATTGTAAGCCACCTATGCTTAGAGTAAAATCTTAATTTATGTATTTTCAAATCTTTACACGCGGAGATAATCAGCCTGATAGAGTCTCTGATTTACGCGGGGCTGGTGAGTGACGGGGTTAGCGATTCTGGCGGAGCCGATGCTTCGCTCTCTAACGCCGCGCGAATAACAGGCAGTTGCATATAGTTTGTCTGTGGAGGCAAAGATACTCTCTTCAGCGCCAGCAAGCTGCGCAGGGGTGGCATGTCCCTTTTACCCGTTCCCAGTGTGTTCTGCCTGGGAAACACCTCGCTGTGTTGTCTAGGAGAAAACTGGGAATGACTCCTTCCTCTTGAACCGGGTTAGAGCGCTGCGAGTGCGAACAGATCGGTTGGCTGATAGCAGCCGGCGATGATGCACAAAAATAACCTCTCCGTCGGAAAGGATAACATAATAGTTGTATTTCTTTCAGGAGGTTAGTTCAGGGCACACGGGGAAATATTGAGCGAGTCCTGACGAGTATCTCCGTAGTGATAAATGCTCATGAATGGAATTCCACTTTCTTCAGAGGTTTAAAGTATGTAAACAGCGGGGTGGAGGGCGCCCGTGAGACGGTCCTTATGGCCGGCGAGCGGCGGGCAGGTCCCGCTCCCGGCCCCAGCAGGTGAAGGATGCTCAGGGCGGGTGCGAAGCCACCGAAGGGGCACTGGGGGGGCTTTGCTGAGGGGCTTTGGCTCAGACCCGTGGTGAGGTTATTCTCCTGTGCAACTCATCTCAGTTAATGAGGCTTTCTTGTCATTTTGCTGTTTGGGCTTTTCTCCATCTCCTGACTCGAGGTATTGTTTAAGCTGCTGTGTCTGGCAGCTCTTTGAAGCAAAAAAATCATCTTTTCTTTCCTACTTGCATCCTTCTGTCCTACTGAGCAGTACAGGGTGCGTGCCTGGGGCACGGCGACGGCAGAGATCGCCATCGAACCCCCCCCTCCCCCAGCACACACAGCCCCTCAGCCNGAAATGTCTTTGTGCTAAATATTCCTTTTCTGGATAAACCATTTTTTTTTTGGCAGATGCTTATTGGTGAGGGAAAAAAAGAACGGAGCTCTTCCAGCTCCCCCGTCCCATTTGCCTACCAGTTAACATCGAGCATGGGGAGCTGATGGTCAGGTTGGGGCACGCGTGGAGTTACGGGGTCTCTTAAGAGGGACGTGGGGGATTTTATGGGCTCACGGTCGCTGACGCAGCTGGAGCATGAGGGGCTGTTGGGCTCCGTCCCCATCCGCAGCCGCCCCGCGTGGCGTGGTGGGGCCCAGGTTTGAAGGGCAAACACATCCCGGCGTGGGGTGCAGCTCCTCCCCTGGGCACCTGGGATCTCGCCCGAAAAACAGCCAGGCAGGAACTGCACGTTGTTTCAATGGATTCGTTGATAAGTGAATCCATGCCCTGACTCCGCGTGCTCTAATCGCTGCTTAACGTCAGGGACAAGCAGCCCCACAGAGTTCATAAAGAGAAGTGCAGGTACATTTGAGGCTTAAAATAAGTAAGTTAAACAGCTTAATTAACAAGCCACGGAGCCGAAGCCCTCGCTGCAATCCACGGAATTAGACTGAAGGTTATTTACTGTGCTGGCGGGAGGGGATGCCTTCCAGGCGGCGCTGGAAAGCCTCGCTGACACCGAGCCCATAAAACCCAGCCACCAACCGTCCCTCTTCGGTCTCAAAACCCGCTCTCCTGCTCCTTCCACCGGCCAGTTATCTGTTGTGGTAAATTATTAGTTGCAGTCAGAGGCACGGGAGGCATTTTTCGGTGCAGACACATAAAAATCATGCAGATTTTAAGTAAGCAGAAAATTAAGCGCCGAGCTCTGTAATCTGCTTGCAAACCCCTCTGGGTGAGCAGGTTTCGGGGCAGGTAAGCCTGTGCCCGGCTCACGCACCACGGCCCGAAAATGTGGGCTGTATATTTTCCTCTTGGGGGATTTTTCGACCATGAAAGGCTTCTTTCACGCCAGGCTTAACAACTGAGAAACGCTCGTGTTCAGAATGGATTAAGAAATCAGCAGCTGCTGTAATGTTTAGCTACGGCGGGGTCTGTCTGATCCTAAAGAAAGCATTGTAAGCCACCTATGCTTAGAGTAAAATCTTAATTTATGTATTTTCAAATCTTTACACGCGGAGATAATCAGCCTGATAGAGTCTCTGATTTACGCGGGGCTGGTGAGTGACGGGGTTAGCGATTCTGGCGGAGCCGATGCTTCGCTCTCTAACGCCGCGCGAATAACAGGCAGTTGCATATAGTTTGTCTGTGGAGGCAAAGATACTCTCTTCAGCGCCAGCAAGCTGCGCAGGGGTGGCATGTCCCTTTTACCCGTTCCCAGTGTGTTCTGCCTGGGAAACACCTCGCTGTGTTGTCTAGGAGAAAACTGGGAATGACTCCTTCCTCTTGAACCGGGTTAGAGCGCTGCGAGTGCGAACAGATCGGTTGGCTGATAGCAGCCGGCGATGATGCACAAAAATAACCTCTCCGTCGGAAAGGATAACATAATAGTTGTATTTCTTTCAGGAGGTTAGTTCAGGGCACACGGGGAAATATTGAGCGAGTCCTGACGAGTATCTCCGTAGTGATAAATGCTCATGAATGGAATTCCACTTTCTTCAGAGGTTTAAAGTATGTAAACAGCGGGGCGGAGGGCGCCCGTGAGACGGTCCTTATGGCCGGCGAGCGGCGGGCAGGTCCCGCTCCCGGCCCCAGCAGGTGAAGGATGCTCAGGGCGGGTGCGAAGCCACCGAAGGGGCACTGGGGGGGCTTTGCTGAGGGGCTTTGGCTCAGACCCGTGGTGAGGTTATTCTCCTGTGCAACTCATCTCAGTTAATGAGGCTTTCTTGTCATTTTGCTGTTTGGGCTTTTCTCCATCTCCTGACTCGAGGTATTGTTTAAGCTGCTGTGTCTGGCAGCTCTTTGAAGCAAAAAAATCATCTTTTCTTTCCTACTTGCATCCTTCTGTCCTACTGAGCAGTACAGGGTGCGTGCCTGGGGCACGGCGACGGCAGAGATCGCCATCGAACCCCCCCCTCCCCCAGCACACACAGCCCCTCAGCCTTGGCTCCATGAGACCCCCCAGGCGCTGCCCTGGGCTTGAGCAGCGGGCAGAGCCGGCGAAGGTGCCGGGAAGGGTCCCTGCTCCCACAGCACTGGGGGGCACGGGGGCTGTCTGCCATGCCCGACACTGAACAACCTCCCCGTGCAGCCAGCCCTCCTCCTAACGTACGCAATAATGTACATAAAGGTACATAATAGTGTACATAAAGGTCCTTAATGTACCTTGAGGGGTGGTGAGGATGAGCAGGAGGGGTTAGAAACCCCCCAGCAAGGGTTAAGCGGTGTCCTTAAACACCAGGGCTGCTGCAAAGCTGTTAATTAGGGCAGACTTCGATTTGGTTTATACACTCTGTACATGGCAGATAGGGAGGACATGAGGACGCCTTTCAGGCATCGGGGAGAGGATTGGCCATGAAGAGCGCCAGTTTTCGGTACGGCGTCGTGGAGGGCTGCGGGTCGGTGGCCCCTGAGTTGGCTCCAGAGACGCGCTGGCAGCGCAGGAGCCCGGCTTTGCTTGGATCTTCCTCCCGAGGACCTTTTGGATGGGGTTTTCAGTATCCAGAGGAGTTAACGATGAGCTGGATGGCAGCTCCCAGGGAAGCCTGTCTCACCAGAGGCCACATATCTGGGAAAAAACCCTATGTCCCTCTCAGGCCCCCTCTTCCCCTGATTTCAGGCGGGCTGTGAACGTGCAGAGCCACATAAGGCCGGTGCTCGTAGGTGCTGGGCAATGTTGGAAAACAGCGGAGGAGAAAGCACATCACACGGAGGGTTCTGCTTTTGTTATTGTTGTTGTTATTGACTCCATTGAAATTAAACCTCTGCCAGAGGAAGAAGCCTTTCTCATGGGCTTCTGCAGCCGGGCCAGCTTGGAAAGGGCGATAGCATCACATCAGTACTCCTGGCAGCCTTCGGCTGGGACCACATCAATTGGAAATTATTTTCTTTTTTTTTGTTTTAAACAGAATATGTAAAGATATTCGGGGGGAGGGGGAGTGGAATACAAGTGATAAATGAAGATTAGAAGTGGAGATTGCGACAAACAGAAGTACATCTTTCATTTAATCCCCTCCAACACAGCATTGCTGAGCTTGGTTATGTTATACACCCTGTACCTACCTCGCTCCTTGGCTGCTGACGGTGTCTTTTAATTGCCATAATGGGCTTTATCTGCTTTTAAAGTGTGGGGTTATTTTAGTTTCTGAGATGTAACCTTCTGAGGTTTGAAGCTACAGGATATTATAGATGGTCTGTCACTTGTGATGACATTTGAAGTGATATTCCTGATTTTCTTGCTATTTACTGGCTTTACCCTTTAAAGCTGATGGCTTGACTCTTTAATGCTGATGAGTTTGTTATTTCGCTCCAGATTTATTATTTGCACACTTGGTTTTATTTGATTATCACTGAAAGACTTAATTTTTCCCCTCGTCTTGGGGTTTCCCTTTCATTTGTCTATTAATTCGATTTTAGCATTTTTCTGTCTTTGCTCGTCAGGCACACTCAGGCACTTTAATTAGGCTAATGTCCCAGTAATCTTATGAAACCTTACATTTTATTTAGATTTTTTTTTTTTAATTATTTGTTTGCTTTATGACTTGCAGCCAAGCGGTTTCCTCGCCGGGTGCTGGCATGAGGTTTACGTGCCGCCTCGGCGGCTGCCTCCACACAGCCCCGCTGCGGCGCTGGGCATCGCCTCCGGCCAAAGGGATGGGATGGGATGGGATGGGATGGGATGGGATGGGATGGGATGGGATGGGATGGGATGAGATGGGGCCGTGGCAGATCCCAGGCAAAGTCCTGCCTGGTGGGACGGGACGGGATGGGACGCAGCTTCCCCGGCTGCACCCGGCTGGTCCTCACCCACAGCAATGCTGTGGGACCTCTCTAGCAAGAGAGCAGTTTCACATCCTTATTCTCAGCTAAAGATTTCTTACATTTATATATATATATATGGTTTCTTATATTTATATTTGAAAATAAGAAATATATAAGAATTTCACATATATATGCCTCTCCTGCTACTAAACTAGCTTTTTCCTCAGACCAGTTAAAACTTGAAAGAAATCTTTTGTCCAGCCCTAAATTTGAAGTCAATTTCTTTTGGAGCCACACTAAGTCTTCTGCTGAAAAAATATCCATGAAAAGGCTATTTTCTTTCTTTTTTTTTTTTTTTTCCAATCCATTTTAGTAAATTTCTTTCAGTT
>VUYV01000131.1:569243-603776 GCA_008711295.1 Anarhynchus alexandrinus
TTTTTTTTTTTTTTTACCAATCCATTTTAGGAAATGTCTTACAGCTGATCTGGGAAATAGCGGTGCCCAAATAAATTATAAAGCCCGACGTGAAGTTTTACATTGTCTGCTTTGTTTCTGAAAAAAAAAAATAAAAAAATAATGGAGCGGAGCTGTGTGCCGCTGGGGATGGCATGTGTTCCGCAGGGATGAATAGATCCGCGTGTGCAATTTAAATAGCTGGGTAAGAAACGGCCAGTGGAGCTCTTGGTTGAAAAGAAGATTTACATCTCTTGTGTTAAATCTTTTTTGTTGTTACATTACTGGTTTATATGAGTCAAACGCAGTGGATTTTAGTAAAGTTTAACTTGACTCAGATCCTGAAATCCTCTTCCAGCCTTGGGTGGGGAGCTGGCCTGGAGAAGGGCAAGGGAAGATGTCGGGGCTTGCCCAAGTCCTTTTGCGTCCACGGGTGACAGGGGGCCACGCGGCGGCGTGGGGCGGCGCAGGGGACGTCCCGGGATCACAGCCCCGGCGTCCGCCCTCTCCTGCCCGTTCCGAAATGAACGCCCACGAGCTGGTGTGGAGGTGGACTTCTCCTCCACACCAGAGCTGCACCACAAGGCCAGGAAACACTACGGCGAATTTCAGCTGACATTAGGTGAAAAAGGACTGAGAAAAAAAAAACCAACCAAATTTAAAAAAATCCCAGCTTTGGCCCTGTCGTAAGGAACAGTTTGTCTGAGCTCATGTTGAATCTTTTCCCAGGATTTTCCAGCCTTTCTTTTTTTCCCCCCATTGTGCAGATTGCCAGGACAAACGTGTGGGTTTGGGAGGCTCCTCCTCCGGCAGCGAGCAGCCCCGCCGGCTGGAAAAAGCCCCTTCCCGCCGCCGGAGGGGTGCCGCCGGCCAGCCCCGCTGCGAGGCAGCCTGGTTGGGGCACAGCGGGGTGAAGAGTTCCCTGGAGATGACCGAAAATAAATAGGATGAGGCTTAGGTCGCTTTGGAGCGCGTGTTGTAGCTGCTGTAGGGGTTGTCTGAATATGGTGTTTTATTTGGTTGAACTCGACGATCTTAAGGGTCTTTTCCAACCTACGTCGATGATTTTAACCGCTGGCTTTGGGGTGATGCATCTCTGCAGGCTCCCAAGGTGGACACAGTGAGGGTGGTGGCACTGCGCTCCCATCGTCTGTCCCCTGGAGATGTCCCGTCCAGCGCGGGCAGCCCAGCTGGGGCAACTCCTGTACTGGTGCCGCGTGGCATCTCTGAACCATTTAGTCCTGAAGACAAGTTGGGTTTGGGATGGTTTGTACCACCAAATGCTCTAAATATTAATTGAGATGAACTGCAGCAGCGGTGGCGATTCTGGAAGAGCCTCGTTGATTAACGTGCTCTTTTTTTCCATGCCGGAGACTGAATTGTCAGGTTTTTGTTCTGGTCCTTTCGCGTCCCCGCTCAGTGTCCCGGTGTGGGACGAGGGCCAGCCTCCGCTCAAAGGCTTTTTCACTTTGAAAGAATAGAAGGAAGGAAGAAAGAAGCAGAAAATATATTAAAATGAGAGATTTTATATTAGTTATGTGATCCCCCGGGAGCAACCATAAAATTATGTGGCTTTTTCGTAGCCATTTACTATTCAATATAAAAAGGGTAGTTGCCATAACAACCACTGCATCATACGACATTTGATACCTTGGCGAAACAGGGAGCGCTCTTAAATCAACTCCCCAAATTTCATATGAAAGTAAATACATTTTACTGGTGATTTCAAGGCAAGTTTGCCTTGCGACGAGCAATGCGGCACCGTTACCCCGCTAAGCCTCCGGCCTCTGGGCCCGATCCTGCAAACTGGCAAATGTCTTCAAGCCCTGAAGCCGACATTACTCAGCAGTGTGCGAGATTAGATGCTAAAGGAGTATGTTTTCCTAAGTAAAATTAAATGGAAGGAGCAAATGACACCATTTTTTTTTGACATTTGTTGCTGACTGGGGAATGCCAAAAAAATAAAGAAGTGGAGCTATATTACAGCTCAAGTTCCAGCTGCCAACTGTGTGATCAGCACAAAGGATGGAGACGGGTTAAAAAAAAAGAAAAAAAAAAAGATGTTTGTGTAAGCTCACATTTGACTTTGGAGTTCGTCTCTCTCGCAATCTGGTCCGCACGTGCGACGTTGAGGGGGTAGAAGTGACATCACCCTCGAGATCCGCTTTGGCTCCTCTCTGGCCAGCAGTAACGGAGTTACGGCGGTGCCGGGGGGTGTGCGGGGTTGGAGGAGGGGGGCACCCCGGTGAGGCGAGCGTCAGTCTGTGCAGCACGGTGACCGCCTTGGCGGGGGAGAGGCGTGGAATGGTTCTGAAATACCATCGGAGCTGTTGGGGTCTCGCCCGGCGCGGCCCCAGGAGGGTCCCTGCAGTTGGGTCCCCGCAGCAGTGCAGGTGCTTCGTCGCAGCCTTTTGGTGCCATCCACGCGGCTGCTCTGAAAGAAGGTTGTCATTAACCACGTGGGTATTTTTTAGCAGCTGTGTATTTTCCAGGCAGAGAGAGTGCTTGGGGGGCAGTGGTGGGAGATGGCATCCCCGCGGGCGCCCGTGTCGGGATGTCGAGCCAAGATCCACTTCCTAAATTTGGGGCTGTCTATCTAATTTGAGGAGTGTGGTTGGAATATCTGTTTGATTTACCTATTGTTGTTTTTTCTTTTTTTTTTTCATTTAATACAGAGAAAAGAATCGTATTTATTAGACTGCTAAACATGCCGCTATTTCATGTAAGCTGAGCTGTTTCTTTCGTAGGCAAACAGAGAAGACCACCAAATTGCAGAGAGGCTTTCAGTTACTAAGCCAGTGTGCCTCAGTGCTGCTCAAGAAACACTGTTTTCCAGTTTCCCTTCCGAATTTTTTTTATCCTTGTCCTTTATCACGTTAAAATTCCCCTCTAACCAATAAACCAGTCATGTTTTTCAGCGGCAAGACAAGGCAAACACCATTTCTTTTTTAGCAGCTAACCTGTTTCAAACCACCTACGCTTTGTACCGAAAACAATTAAAAAAGGCGTGCGACAGTGTCTGACACCGACTTAACCTCCCCGTGCCCTCGCAATGAAAAAGATAAGCGCAGGAAAATATAAAGTTATTGTTTTAGCATCATCTTTGAGGCTGAGAGCTCCTGTATCACCTCCTGTCCTGCCCAGTGCCGCTGCTGAAGCCCTGCCTGCCCAGTGCCGACCGGCAGCAGCCGCGCTCTGTCCCCTCAATTAAAATACTTCTCATTTTTGACACAATTCTTTAAGTTAATCTTTCCACTGATGTTCGTCATCGGAGTGGAATTTACATTTGTTTTGTGTATTTTTAGCCAGCGACCAGTTTTCCACAGCAGCCTTGAAAACTATTTAGCCTGAATTGTTGGCATTTCACTTTGCACAGGCACAGTGTTTTGCCGCTAAGGGTCGGGAGGCTTTTTTTTTTTTTTGAATGATTTGTAGAGTTTTTGAGTGCAGAAGGCTCACACCAAGCACAAGCGAGGAGGATGGGTGAGCAGACACAGCCTCCGTACACGAGTTCTTGTTTTCAAGCCTGTGAAACATCGGTTGTGCGTACGCGGAGAGCGGTCGCTGCCTCCCGAAAAAGACGTGAGAAATCATTGCAGCAGGCACAGGGAGGCGTCCGAAATCTGAAAGAGCACCACGACATCCCTTTTTCATCCCCAATCTGACGTGCTGACCGCTCTGCCAAATAGCTGAAGGGATTTTTCTTTGTCATATGAGAATGGCGTATTTTTATGGGGCTTTGCTTTTGCTGGAAGCTGTTCCCCATCCGCGGCCGTGGACACTGACTCGGTGAAGTTAACCTCAGTGCTCTGCGGCTCTCACATCTATTAATCACGTTTCGCGCTCAGTGATGGCTGTTCGGCTTTGATCTGGCACATCTCAAGGGGGTTTCCTTTCATGGTCACCGCACTCGAAGAAATTCGGCACTTTCCAATGGGTACTTACACTGAGACATGTGGGCAAATAGTCACTTCAGTGGAAGGGACAGAAATCTCCAACCTTGTAGATGCAGTGGGTTAAATTAAGCCATTTAGGGGGTCCCCCCCCAAACATCCCACAGATATCGAGAAGTTCATGACGAACCTCCAGGAAGGTTTGTAGCCACAACTGTAACCTCGAGCGTCTGTCAAAAATCCTTCCCTGAATGTTTCTATCAGGCTCCAAAAAGCGATGTCTTGTTCATTTTGAAAATTGTTTGGACACTTTGGGTTTAAAGAGGTTATAAAAAAAAAAAAAAAGGAAAAGAAAATGTTTTTTAAGGGGTTCATTACAGCCCAGTGGGTACTGCTTTGGAGAGGAAGTACAGACTATTCATCCAGATCGTACTGAAACTTGGGCTCCTAAATTTCCCTTTGGAAGTTTCAGTTTAAGATTGTTTTCTTCGGCCTGTTGTTGACTTCCTCTGGCTCTGGGGACGAGTCTCCTGTCCTTGCTAGACCTGGGCAGGCAGGGAGAGGCGGTGAGGAGAGCTTAGCACACCCCAGCTTCTGCTCCAGACAGCCATTATTTATCAGCTTGGCTCAACTCTTAATTATTGAAAATTAAAATGCCCCTTCTTATGAAAGTCTTGGCCCTCTGGCGCTATTCATCTTGGCTTTGTTTTACGAGTGGCTGATACATGAAAGCAGAGAAAAGGCTCCAAACCCAAACCTGAGCCGACCCAGATCTACACCCTGCACATCAACAGCCGCAAAGTGGTTAAGAGACTTGATGCAAAGCTGATAAAATGCCAAAAATTCCTCATTCTCTCTCTTGGGGAGCAGGGAGGGTTGTCTGGAAAATGTCAACAATAAAAATTGCATTTAAGTGGTATATAATGCAGCCAGCTACTGTGGGCAGAGTTACGTGCGGCCAGACGAAGGGGTTTAAAGAGCACGAGCTCCCTACGCTGCCTCCCGCCCCAGCTGGAGTGCACAGAGCAGCGCCGCCGCCTCCACGAGCGCTCCTCAGCACGGACGGGCACGAAATAGAAAGGGTTCCTGAGCACAAACGCCAAACACGGAGCAAATGTCTTCTGTTTCTTGATAATTCTCATTTTAAATTGGTTAAATCCACAATTAGTGTAAACTGACGCTGCTCTGCTGCATTGCATACGTCCATCTGTCCATTCAGCCATCCATCCACCCACCCATCCATCTACCTATCCATCCATCCATCTACCTATCCATCCATCCATCCACCCATCCATCCACCTATCCATCCATCCATCTACCTATCCATCCATCCATCCACCCATCCATCCATCCATCCATCTACCTATCCATCCATCCATCTACCTATCCATCCANCCACCCATCCACCTACCTATCCATCCATCCATCCACCCATCCATCCATCTGCCTCTCCATCCATCCATCCATCCATCTACCCATTTAACTACCACCAGCTGAAGACAGCAGCCGTTGCGGTCTTCCCTACTTGGCCCTTCGCCTGTGTCTCCCTCGGGGCTGGATGTGTCCTTGCAGGCTGCTGTGGGCACCCCAGTAAGGGGAGGGGTGTCAGCCTGGTTGGAGATGCGCTCACCTCTAGGACCAGCTGGGCTCAGGAAGGGCAGACTCAATTAGCCAATTTGGGAGAGGGAAGAAGAGATTGAAAAGGGTTATGCCAAGAAAACAAGAAGAAAGCAGTATTTCTTCTTTGCCCAGTAAAAGGGATAAAGGATTTTCTTAAACCCATTCAATTTTCTTAAAAGAAATTCAATTTCTTGAAACCATTTCCTTCTGTAGCATCTGGGCACATCCCTTCTTTGTGGAAGAACAATGCTGCGGGGCCGGGCGGTGCAGCCAGGGCTCGGGCCAGCCGCCCCCGGCTTGGGTAGCCCCGCTCGGCCCCTAATGCTCCATCGGAGGAGCCCTGCGCTGGCCCGAGCCCGGACTGCGCAATCCCCGACGGACCGCAGCCCTTCCTCGCCTCCCCCGGCCCCCGCCATAAAGCAGCGCTGGGCCGGCTCCCGTCTCTCGCTCGCGGGGACCGGGGAGAGGGCAGCACTCGGCGAGTGACCGCGAGAGGTGCCCGCACACAGCCGCCCGCACGGAGCCGCTCCGCAAACAGGAGGGGAAAAAATAAATCGCCTCTTTTGTAGTTTTCTTTTACCAGTAGATAAAAGAAAAATAGCTTGCTATTTTTTTTTTCCCCCGTGTGGTTTGTGTCATTCTTTTTTTTTTTTTTTGCCTCTGCTAAACTGTGTATTTTTCAGCTCAGTAAAGTATTTATTAGGAATCTTTATGGACCAGTCTGCTGGTGAATTATATATATTGTACAGCTTCAGCATGAGCTGGGAAAAAAATTTATGACTTTTTTTTCCACCCAGACTGACTCTATCCAATAGCAATAAGAAAATGCGGGTTTACCAGGAAAGCTTTAAGTTCAGTTCTGCTTGCCAGAGCAGCAGATACCTTTTCTGTCTTGGTTCATGTGCATTTATATAATGTAATTTTCCCCTCTAATTTGAAAGCAAAGCTAAAGCTGAGCACTAGGGCGCTTCCGCGTCCCGCTAGTAAAGGCTGTTGAACAGCCATGGCTTGTCTGTCTTTTTTTTTTTTTTTAAATTGGATTTTTCACTTTAGCATCAATTGTTTTTCAGATCATTCTTAATTCAATGCATAAATACCAACCGCGGCTGCATATTGTGAAGGCGGATGAGAACAACGCTTTCGGGTCGAAGAACACAGCCTTCTGCACCCACGTTTTTCCGGAGACGTCCTTTATATCGGTGACCTCCTACCAGAATCACAAGGTAGGCTGCTTCTCTGCCGAAAGGTGCTTCATTCCCGCCGGTGGGCTTTCCCATCTCCCAGCCCTCTGCCGCCGAGGGCTGCGAAATGAGCTTCCCAAAAATTGCAGCGGCACAGGGACGTGGCTTGCGCTTTGACAAGGGGGGGGGTCCGTTTGCTCGGAGGGAGGGGCAGAGCCCGCTCTGCTGCTGTTGAGCAGCAGAAAACGCCCGCTTTAAAAGACAAATTTCCACCCCAGCCCCGCAAGCGTTGAGCAAGAGCGATGAGGCGGCGGATGCCGCTGAGGAGCAGCGTGAGCATCGTTGGGCAACGCTGTCCTGGCAAAGCCCGCGAGGCCGGCCGCTAACGAACCGGCGCCCTCATAAAGGCTGGAGATGTCATTCAAAGCAGCGAGCAAATCTAATAATGACTAGTAAAGCTCGCTCATAAATCTACAGCGAAAAGTAATTATAGTGTGTGTGTTTAGTGAGACATACGAGGAATGTAACCATAAAAACGCAGCACAGAGCCCGCTCTGCGGTCAGCGCATGAAGGCGGGAAGGTTTGGGTTTGTTTTGGGGGAATATAAAGCAGTGGGCTGGGGGGCTGCGCTTTGGGCGCGCGTCACAGACACCCCCGTATCGCAGGGGTCGGCTGCTCTGCTGCTTTTTTCAGCGTGTCTGTAGTGGCGGCGGTGGGTAGTCTTCTGTCGGCGCCGGATTTTACCAACCCAGGTTACCAGCAGGATGGACAGCAGTGTGACAGCGAATTGTCACCTCCCTGGGACAGCGGGTGCAGGGTCACCGCGGCAGGGGGAGGAGAGGGTGCCAGGCAGGGGGTGGCAAGGCTCCGTTTTCTACCCTGCTACCGATTTTACCCGCCTTTGCACCAGCTCCTGCTCCCCTGCAGTTTTCCTAAGGGTGAAGTCCAACTGCAGCGCTGTATGAGGGTTAATCGGAGCTTTTACGGGACGTGGGGATTCATAAATAAAGGTGCGGAGTGAGATAGCACTGCCGGAGCCCTCCTGTCACCCCGCACGGGAGATCCGCCGTGCGTTACTCTATCACCTCCTTTTCTACACCCTCATAGGAAACCACTGCAGGAACAGGAACATACGTGAAATTCTTCCTCCCCAATTATCCGACCAGACCTTTTCCTCCCAAGCAGGATGCCTGTATGCCCTTTGATGCTTGAAGCGTAGAGTCCTTGCGAGATTTTGCAATTAGTGAGCCCGTTAAAAGCAGAAACATGCTTGTATGTGTGTAAGATGGGGGGGGGTGTGGGGAAAGGAGTCCCTATTTGGACACTGAAGTGAATCCTGTTTGAAAAGTTGTAGCTGTTGATGTAAAATGACCGGTTGCCCAAACATGGTTAACCAAAAAGACTCGAAAGAGCTTATTTAATACCTACTTAAAATGTTTCGCGTGTCAATAGCGCCTTTCATCCCTAAGGTTCCCAAAGTGCTTTATAAACTTAATACTTCCACTGTCATTGCCATACAACCACTGCTGGGGGGGGGTCAGTAGCTGACAGCAGCAGCACAGGGTGGACCTGACGGGTTTAGGGAAAATGCCCCAGACGAGCCCTAATTCTTCTGGGAAGCTCCTGCGAGGAGCTGCTGCGGTGCTGCCCGGCTCCGGCCCTGCGGTTTGCAGGTGGGGGGGTGGATGCTGCCCGGCGGGGGGGACACGGGGGTCTGCAGCCGAGGAGCGGGAGGCAGAAGGTCTCGCCACAACCTCACTGCGGTCTCGAGCAACTCGCAGCCTCAGAGGAAGAGCCAAATGGTTTTACTTATTCTCTTAGGCATTAACAATTAAAATCCCGGTCTGGGCATCTTTTAGAAGAAACAAACCACTGAATTATTTTTAGCTCAGAAATATCCTGCTAGCAAGAACTGTCCTTGTGAATTGTCATCTTTCTAAACAAAAAAAATGAGAGCTGTGGTTACAGAGCTGACCGTGGGGCTCCCAGAGATGGAAAGCTGATGATAGCGGCCACCCCTCCCTCCAGCTCGGCGAGGAACGTGTAGGTGTTTACCCAAAACTCGCTCCTGGGCTGGATGAAGCCAGGGAAGGTGACAAGGGGGGACTGAAGCCCTGATTCTGCTCCTGTCAGAGGAAAACCGCAGTCACTAAATAACAAAATTAAACTGACAAACCTGATGGTGGGCCGTGAGTTAGGAAGGGCCCTACGCTCCTCGTGGTCCATCAGCTGACTGGGAGCTGCCCCGGAGCCGCTGTGGGAGCAGAGGGGAAACGCTCAAGGCCTCGAGGCTGGTTAAATTCCCGTCACCACCTTCCTTCTCCATCCCGGATACCGGCCAGCTGTTTTCTCGGGAGTTTTTTGGTAAAGGCTATTTTTCAGCCTTGCTAGCGGTGGAGTTGTCAGTTATAGCAACGCTCTTGTAAATCAGCTGAAACCAGAACTCGCTTGTTATCCTCGCCGCTGAAACGGGATGCAGGCTGGTGCAAGCCCGCGGCAGGCTGGCGGGGGGGGAGCGGGGCCGCGCGGCCTTGGACAGAGGGGACACCCGGGGACAGCAGCACGGTCTGCAGGGACATAGGTGTCCTCCCCTCCCCACCGGTGTCCTGCCACGCTGTCACCTCTCCTCCTGGAAGAGGTCTTTTAAGTGACAATGGGATGCCCAAGGAGGTGATCCTACCCCCTGGTGTCCCTTAGCAGGGCAGGACATTAATAAGACCATGTGATCATTAATAAGACCCTTATTAATGACCATCAGACCATCTGACCCTTCTGCCCGTATGTGTTAGACCTGTCTATAACCTCACTGTCAAAGAGCCTTGGCTGTGCGTTTGTGCCCAGACACACGTACATCTCTTTGGGAGGCGGATATTTTAGGAGCTGCTGTGTCCCTACAAAAGTTCTGGTGCTTTTCTGGCATTTTCCAGCTCCTGAAACCTTCTCAGATGATCTTGTTCGCTACCTGTTTGTCTTTACAAAATCCTTTGTTAAAGAGGTGGTTTATTTTCACTTTTTGCTGGACAACCAAGCACCTCTCCCCGGCATTCTCGACCGTTGTATGGCTTTGGGCTGTACCTGCCTTATACAGGGAAGGGATCGGGTGGCAGCATCGGCGAGGGAAAACTATAGTTACTGGGGCTGTAAGACAGAAGAACAACTGAATATTTTTAAAGGAAATTTCACCCATAATTCTTTTAACAGAATTTTCATGAAACGGCAGAGCTTTCACAGCCACCTTACAAAAGCTTACAAATTTAAGTCTGGTCTAAGTCAGTTCTAAGGCGTTTTGACCCTTTTAATACATGGCAGCTCTTGGGGCGGAAGGCGGCTCTTGGAAAAGGCAGCACCTGTCCCTCACCCAAAGACAATTCACTATTTGAGTTATGAGTCTTTCCACAGAGGAAAAATGGCTGAATGATGACTGTAAAATTGTTATGGAAATGAGGGAGAGGCATGCCGTAAGGAATAGCTGTCTCTAACACGGATACATAGAAAACCTTCTTTTAAATCAGACAAATATAGTCTTGCTAACAAGAGCCCAGAATAAGGACACAGGACCCAGACTTAAGGAAATTTGCATTCCTGTCCTCATTCACAATCAGCAATTTTGTCAGCTTTAAAAGCTCTAGCACTGAACTCCACAGCTCGGAATCACAGAATCACGGAATTTTCAGAGTTGGAAGGGACCTCTAGAGATCACCCAGTCCCACTCCCCGGCCAAAGCAGGACTGCCCAGAGCACAGCACTCAGCACTGCATCCAGGCGGGGCTTGAAAACCTCCAGAGAAGGGCACTCCCCCACCCCCCTGGGCAGCCTGTGCCACTGCTCTGCCACCCCAACTGGAAAGGAGTTTTTCCATGTATTTGAACGGAACCTCCTCTGTTCCAACTTGTGCCCATTGCCCCTCGTCCTGTCACTGGGAACCACTGAGAGTCTGGCTCCATCCTCCTTCAACCCACCCTTTAGATACTTGTATGCCATAATAAGGTCTCCCCTCAGCCTTCTCTTCTCCAGGCTAAAGAGTCCCAGCGCTCTCAGCCTCTCCTCATAAGGGAGATGCTCTGATCCCTCAATCATCTCAGTTGCCCTACGCTGGACTCTCTCCAGCAGTTCCTCGGTTTCTCTCTCGGCTCCCAATGCAGACACGCCGTTTCTGCCACCACATCTTTAGGAGGCTGAAACTCCCACGGACTCTGCATTTCACGGGGCATCGCGTAGGACCTAGAGACCTACAGCCTCCGCCCTGCTGCTGCACCTTTGGGTCTGATCTATTTTCCACCGCTTTACGCTCGGTTTCGTTCTTTTAAAGATAACCCAGCTGAAAATTGAAAACAACCCCTTTGCCAAGGGCTTCAGGGGGAGCGACGACAGCGACCTGCGCGTGGCACGACTGCAAAGGTACGGCCGAGCGGCGCGAGGAGGGACGGGGCTCGTCGGGGTCGGGGGGCTGCTCTGCAGCGTGCACACGTGTGCGAGTGGGTGCACTGCGCCCAGGCAGCGCGTACGGGCAGGCAGCGTCCGACGTGCAGCACCCTCCAGACCTTGTGCCCTGTGCAGAAATACAGCCTCACTCACCGTATAGTGAATTACTTTGGGCTTTTTTGTCCTTTTCACATGGACTGCTGGTTTTGCTTGAAAAGCAGTACTGTTTAAACCACGGGGATCTCCATTACAGTACAATGCTATTCCATAGGCAACAGATAAATTTAACAGGGTTCTGATTTTGTCTACAGGCCCCTTGCTAATATCATCCCAGGGGAAAAATTAATATCCTGAAACAAACCTGAGATTCCCAACCACAAAACCAAACAGCACAGTAGCTACGTCTGTCTAAGCCATCACGGCAAGTCTTTGTATCAGAGATGACCAGCCCATTCGGGCACACTCCTGTGTAAATAAAACCACCACAAGGAGGAGAGCCACCCCAGCACGGGCACCACCTATGTTGGGAGACTGAGGAAAGCGGGGACACCCCTGTGGCTTCCCAGGAGTCCTGCTCCGTCGGTGCAGAGGAGGCTTAGGCAGTGCAGAGAGCTGTTCCCAAGGCAATCCGATGTCCCCCTTCTCGTTACACCATGCTTCATCGTTTCCTCCAAAACCATGCTTTAATTCTTATTCTGCTACTAATGTGCTGCACCTCTTTGGAAAAGAAGTTAGAGGTGCCCATGCTGTGGGGGCGTCACATTTGCTTGTGTTTGAAGGCATTAGGGCTTTCAATGCCATTTATACCCCTGAAAAGCTCTTCCACTGCCGCCTTCAGTGACACACTCTGTGCGTTGTCGCAATACTTGCCCACACCCAGCAGAGTGTGATGAGTATGAGTTCATCGTATTTGGCAAAGGGTGTTGAAGTCATTGGATGGAGATGCTCTAGGGAATCCAAACTGATATTTCATCTTTCTGTTGATGCTGTTTGCTCTCTAAATGGTCATAATTTTTCTTACCTCCTTTAGCAAAGAATATCCAGTAATTTCCAAAAGCATCATGAGGCAGAGGTTGGTGTCCAGTCATGGCCAGCTTTCAACAAAGCCAGATGTTAACCCACTTCACGGGAATCACCAGACCCTTCAACATTATCAGTATGAGAATGGTGCTCACATGCAATTTGCAGCTTCGGATACTCAAGACCTGCCACTCAACACCTTCACAGCACAGAGGGATTCAGGGCTCTTCTATCATTGCCTAAAAAGAAGAGGTAACTTGAGTTTACAGCCAGAAAAAATATTACAGCAAATGCACCTAAGAGCATGAGGATTGAAAGTTATTGCTAGTTCCAGTTCGTTTTGGGTCAGTCTCTTAGGCCTTGATCGTCAAAGATACTGATGTGATGGAAGCGTTTCGGAGGGTCAGGGCCCACGAGCTGGGCTTTTGGGCAGTTACTAGTGGTTTTGTCCCATAGAAGGCAAATTCAGACTCTGAGTCAGAGCTGAAAAAAAATAATCAGAATGCATAATTCAAATGGCATGAAACTGCGCTGGAAAATTATCCATTGTTAGAACCAGCTGAATTAATAATTGTTTGGAGGGTGCCTTATCTATCCTGAGATGTTTTGACACTGCCATTAGCGTTAATTAAATTACACACGTTCAGCACTTTTCCAGGACGAAGCCATTAGCAATTCTCTCGATGTGTGCAGATCAGTGGGACCGCGGGAGGCGGCTGCGAGCACCCCTTTCTCCTTATCCACTAGTTCTCAAGTTTAAGCGAGCTGTAACTACATTCTCTTCCTTTTAGCCCGGCATCAGATGAGATCATGACATGTTTTAAGCTAAACGGAAAAATTTTGCGCAGGAAAAAAAAATCCTTCTATTTGCATGTCTCATTGGCCGCTAATTCATTTAAGCTGCGAGAATCCTCTGATCACGGGCAAACGAAGAATCTAACAGCACCAGTAATGAGGACTGCGAGGCAAATGTGTAATTTTAGCAGATGTTTAATCTGCAGATGAATTCACTAATTCATCCAGAGAATATTCCTAACAACTAACAGAGCCCCGCTGGTATAGACAGCCGCGGTCACCGTAATCTGTAGGAGAGGGGCTGCAGCCCCTCAGCGTAAAGCTGAGGGAAGGACTGATGACTGGGAAAGGGCTCCTTTATCTGGAAATATTTCTGCAGCTTTTGACATGAATATCTGGGAAATGTATAGTCATTTTTGTAATGACAGGAAGGCAGGCCGCGATAAGACCCTGTAAGAGACTTCTTGAATTTGTCAGGAGTAACACTGCAAGAGTGTCAGGGACCTCTGTTATCTGGATGAAGGTGAAGTAATCTCTGATGTGAGAATAGTAGCCCAAGTCCCTCACTTAACCTGATAAATGTCACCAGAATGCTTTGAGGCTGAGGGGATTAGCCTGACATTTGCAGCACAATGGCTTTTTGATGTTGTACATTGTCTTTCCAAACTGAAGTGGTTTAACTGGATTAATCTGAAAAAGAGCACCAGTTGCTGTGAGAAATAATCACGGATTGTGTGCTCGGCTTCTAAGGGGACTCCGTAAAACCACTTCGGGCTCTTAGCAGAGCGCTGTGACACACCGTCGCTCTGGGAGCTGCTCCTGAACGTGTGGTTTTTTATCCTGTTTGCAGAAAGTGCTCGGCACCTGGACCTGCCCTGCAAGCGCTCCTACCTGGAAGCCTCCTCTTCTGTAGGAGACGATCACTACTTCCGTTCCCCGCCTCCCTACGATCAGCAGATGTTAAGCCCTTCCTATTGCAGCGAGGTGACTCCACGGGAAGCGTGCATGTACTCTGGTTCTGGGGCTGAAATCGCTGGTGTCTCAACGGTCGATGACTTGCCGCCACCACCTCCCCCCTTGAGCTGCAATATGTGGACTTCCGTCGCACCTTACACCAGCTACAGCGTTCAGACAATGGAAACTGTCCCTTACCAGCCTTTCCCTGCTCATTTTACTGCCACCACCATGATGCCGCGGCTCCCGTCCATCACGGGCCAAGGCTCGCAGCCACCAGGTAACAGCCACTTCAGTGTCTACAACCAGCTGTCCCAGTCTCAGGTTCGGGAGCGCGTTCCTTCTTCGTCTTTCCCGAGGGAAAGGGTGCACCCGTCTGTGTGCGAGAGAAAACCCCCCTCTCCGCACCTAAACGCGGCGAACGAATTCCTGTACTCACAAAGCTTTTCCTTGTCGAGGGAGTCGTCGCTGCAGTATCATTCAGGGATGGGGACTGTGGAGAACTGGACTGACGGATGACTCTGACGGCCGAGCGATGCCACAGCCAACGTTACTGCTCCAGGACAGTGTTCAATCAGTGTTGATACCTGTGGGTAACTTGCACTTCGGTGAGACAAACGTGCGTTTCCAGAGGGATTCGTGTGGGTGAAGAGCTCGTATCTTCAGACACACGGAGAATGACACCTCCTGTCTCGGTGGGCTGGATTCATCACTCTCTTACTGACTCCCGAATAAATTAGTTCTCGCGTCTTCATTACCGATCCAGTAGGAACCACCTTCATGACTAACAAGTGAAGTAGCTAGTCGTTTTCTTTTGCTTGTAATATTAAACATCCATGAGCAAATCTTGGCTATTTGGGAAAAATAGGAGCTTCACTTTTACGGTACTTGGTTTGTGAAGTCACAGCATCCCAAAACTCAAAGGAAAAAGCGATCTGTTCGGTTGCGTAGTTCCAGGACTGCTGTAGCAGCACTTCTTTAGCTCTTTTTATCTGTAGAAATTCCTTCTTCCTCTGGAAGTGACGGAGCCGTAGGAGCGCAGGGGCCGGCGGGGAGGCTCGGCGGTGGGGTCAGGGAGCTGCGGTGCCACTCCGGTACCTCCCCGGCGCAGCGCAGGGTTCGTGCCATGGTGCGGAGAGGAGAAGGCACCGATGCACAAATAAATGTCTCTTCTTCCCCCCACACCACCATCGTTCGTGGCTGTGGGAAACTAAGAAGTGAAGCGTTATGCCTGAGGCCAAGCAGTAAATGAATTGCAGCGTTAGGAACAGACCCAGTGTCTTCAGACTCCCATCCATTGATTGAATCACACTTGCTTATTGCAATATATTTATGAAGTTTAAGCTTAAAAGTTGCTAATACTTTCCAGAAACGATTTCTTTATTTGCTGGTCCTTGATTTCTTTCGTATTCAGCTGAAACGCGCCTTTTGTGCTATGTTTTTTTCTTTTGCAGCTAGCTCGGAGAGAATTGTTTTCAGCATAAAGGAGGCATAGAAGAATATTTTCTTAATTGTGGGGTGGGGCGGGACGAGTTCCCATTACCCGTCAGGCTTTACAGTGTACAAATATTTGTAGAACAGGTAAAAATCTGTAACCAGTGTATACATTGCTACTATTGTTTACTGTGGAAGTATCTTGAAATGACTCCTTCAGCGCCGGCTTTGCCTACCGGAGTGTCCCTACGAGGTCGGGAGGGATCAGGTAAGGAGGGATGATCACTCAGCGACAGCCACGGTGCGAAACGGCCTCGCGTGGGAAAGCAAGGTGCTCTCTTTCTGGAACGAAACTCCCATTGCCTTCACCCGAAAAGCTCCTGAGCAGGGACGCGTCCTCCTCCGGTGTGCAGCGCGTCCATCCTGCTGAGCTGCCAGGCGATGCTGTCCCCAGGGGTGGCAACCCAGAGGTGATGCTGGGAGTTTGGTTCCACTAAAGAGCGCGATATTTAAGCTCTAGTCATGCACAGCGGGGTTTTCCCCGCCCCGTTTCCCAACCGGGCAAAGACAAAAAGCTGAAATACAAACTTGGAAGTCAGGAGGTACTTCTGCGTTTCGATGAATCCCTTCCAGTGAAGAGAGGCTGATGGATGAGGGCGGCTGCTTGCAGTGAGACAACCCTGAGGCCACTAAAGTGGAGGTCACGTTTCAACCAGGACAATCTCATACACCCATTCAGCAGACTATGTATGTGACCAGTGTGGATTTTGTAATCAGATTTTGGAAATCACTACAGTTTTTGCATGCTGAATAGCTATTTATATACATATATATTATATATATATATAAAAAATATATATATATCACAAATGCAGGCCACGTGTCCAATTCAGCTTTGCTTTTTACGAATGAAATACTTAATAAAAATGAATGTTGCAAGGTTTTTTTTGGAAAGACATCTATTTAAGATTTTTTTATTACACACCTTTGATGTAAAAACTAAGAATTGGTTAGATGAAAAACATATATACTACAGATAAATCTTTATTAGAAACCACAGTAGGTACAGGTGGTATGGAATTTTTAAATGTTTGTTACATAGCATGGACATTTTATTTTACATATCAGAACATAAAGTCATTTTACTACTATAAGCTGTCTCTGGGTGCATTTCAATAATTAGTATAAAAATGTTCCGTGGTGAATTACTGGATGCCTCGTCTCTCTTGTCTCCCACTGTCCGACTATGCCAACCTCACACTTTCCCAAGACGCACACTTGACCCTTTCTTTCCCATCTCATAGCTACTCTGCCAAACTCGAACTGCCCACTGCAAGACTAAAAGGGTTTTGGGTTGTTTGGGATATCTTGTGTGTCTTTTTTTTTTGATGGTCACATGAATTGATCTGAATCCACCGAGCACTGCTAGGCTAAGTTAAAAGCGGCCGCTGGGCTGATAACAAGAGCACCAAAATGATGTTCCTGTACTTACGTGCAGATCAGTTACGACGACAATAGTGAAGAATTAAAGGTTGGAGGTGGGGGGAGAGGTCTGAGGGTGTCACTACCCATAATTTGAAATGCTCAGTTCATTTCTCATAGTGACACTGAATCAACACTAAACGAGACAAACACTGCCACTATCACCTAAAAATTAATGGGGTCAGCAACCCAGAGTGCAAACGACAAGCTAGACTGGATCTTTTGCCTGTTTTACAAATATGATTAACAGAATAACAATGTCATTTTTAATGAATAATCGTTGCTTCTATTTTTAAGCATTTTTCATACACCTTCTGCTCATCAATGCTATATTTATTGATTTAAGGCAGTTTTAAAAGTAACTCCTGTAAGAATTGTTCCAACAGCTTTCATTTAATGCAGGGGATACGGAGGAGACTTAAACATGTAATTAATTCAAGTTTTAACTTGCGAGCACACAGGAGGCACTGCTGTCAGCCTTTGTCAAGGGCACAGCCGAGGCTCAGTCCCAGCTCAGCCACCGGAGCTGAGCAAGTACCTCTGAAACCCTGTGGCAAATAAGAAGCTTTTAGTTATAAAAATAGTACATGATATTTGCGAGTACAGGACCTGATTGTAAAAGGCTGAGTTAGCACATAAACGTGCAAAATTTGGATATATGCTAATCCGGTCATCTGGGCTCCTTTTATAGTCAATGGAGAGAGATCAGACATTTAGATTAAAATGGGATGAATCATTCTCTCGTGATGATCTTTTTCCACTCAGAGAGGAATCCAGCTCAGCCACTTAGACCAGATTCCCCATTTCTAAATAGCCCAAGTTAGTGGGATCCCACTTCTACGTGACATTTATAAAAGCATGGAGATAGCAGTAGATAGCAGTCAGCTCACAAACCACATTCGACCTGAGCACGGATCCATAGCTAGCGCGTCCCTGAAGCCCAGTCTGGTTGTATTAATTTACGGAATAGAAATGTGTTGTTCTATTTTGGTTTGGGGGTTGGGTTTTGTTTGGGGTTTTTTTTTTTCCCCATTGCAAAATTTCTAACCTGTTTATGTATCCGCTCCCAAGAGCGAGCTCCTGGGCCAGGCGGGCGCCCGGGTTCCGCTTCATTTCTTCTGCATTTCACACCTGGGTAGGTCTGGCAGCGGCCGAGTGTGCGCCTCCCCGTCAAGCACGGGGCTAAGCAGCGCCGCTCCCGGTGCCGCCTGCCTGGCAGCGTGCTGCGGCCGTTCAGGAACAGAGAGCACAGCGACATCGAAGCATCCTCGAGGATTCGGGACCCGCATATTTTGGAGGCGGAAAGTTAAGGGTCTATTTGTTTTTCAAATCAGAAACACTAAGCTGCGGACATCATTAAAAAAAGAAATAAATCCCTACAACCTGCACAGCATTAAAACAGATCAAGTACGCTTACTGCGTGCGGGCTTGATTTACTACAGTCTAAACAGCTTTTACTTCTCAAGAATGTGGAGAACTTCACGTGTGTGGAGGCTTTTTCAGCTCCAGCTCCGGTTAGCTGGCTTGTTGCGTCGTAACAGGGAACGGCAATCCAAGCGCAGAAAAACTAGGTCCATTTCAAATCAGATTAAGGCAAAAATTAGCAAGCGAGGAAAACTTGGATACACACGAGGTCTGTTTTCCATTGATGTATTCTAATCCGTACCTAAAAGGCTAGGGGACTTTTTTTTATTCTGTTTTTCTTTAAGGTAGACGTCCAAATTTCATATTGGCACAAGCAAGCGGAGTTCCACCGAGTCCAACAGCACTTCTGCCAGCACTGAGTTTGGACTTCACTCTAAATAGAACAAATATTTGTATCAGTTTGCTGAGTATGTGAGTAATACGAATATTTGCCAAAATTTAAACAAGCTAAACTTCAGTCATGCCAAAAGCTCCACCATTCAATTTGGTATCATTGGCAGCTCGCGGGCTCAAGAGAGGCCTAAGTCTGGAAGCGCTGGGGTGTTTTTGGCAAACCCTCATTTTTTTTTTCTCTCTCTCTCTCTCCACATTTTGGAAAATTTGTGCCTCTCTGTATTAATTTATGATGTCATTAAATAATTCTTTTTGCAGCTTGTACAGAAAGAATGTTTCTTTTGAAGATGAGAACTCCCCTGAGGATGGTTATAGTGAAAAATTCCAGCAGGAGGAAAAAAACCTCCTCTTTCCTTGGCCACTCATGTTTCTGCAGTAGTGTCTGAACAGCAAAAAATTTACAATATTTTCATTTAAGGACCTGCTCCAAGGAGGTGCCATGTGCTCGACTGTGACAAGAGGCAGCCTAAATTCCAAGTGATTTGAGGGGTTTTATTGCTGTGATAGTAGGCTGGAAGAGAAATCACGAGTCCGTGACTTGCTAGTGGAGCGAATACGGTTTTGAAATTATTTCCTTTCCACAAAGTACAGGATCAATATTAAAAATGAAAGAGAAGAAAATATTGGGAACGGTACAACGAAAGCAGAAAGCGTTGTCCAACATGAACTATTTTAATGTGAAAACACTGCCACGAAAGAAACCCTCCCTTGGGCTCTGCCTATAAACCAGCCACTGTAGGCATTGGCGTTTCGATGGCAGCTTCACGCTAGGCTTCCCAGCCCCTCCTTGCACCAGCGCTCTCCAGTATAGACCAGCCTGTGTTGTATTTAAACCAAAGCAAAGTTTAAAATTAAACCTGGCATGGGCAGCTCAACCCTGTTGAGAAACTCCTTGGGTAACAGCAAGGGAGGTTAATACCCTTGGAGCTCTGTGCCACGGTGCTGGGTGGTTTGGGACGCCAAGCAAGCCCGCAGGTCAGAAAGACCATCGCTCCGCTCACGACCAGCAAACGTACCTGTCGGACTATTTTTGAGAGCGACTTTTCGAACGTCGCAGCAGATTTACGCATGGCGTGCAGCAAGGCACCGCCGGGCTGAAAACCGCACTCCTGAGCCCGAGTCCACCTTTGGAACGGGGCCCTGAGAGAAGGAAATAAAAAAAGTATATTGATTAGTGCAAAGTAATGGTAACGCGAGTTCAGTTAAAATCAGGATAATTTAGATTTCTGTTAATTAGGAACTTGTTTAACAAAAGAAAAGCAAAACCCACTGGAATGAAAACAGGAGGAACAGCAATAAGAGGTCAGAAGGCCCTCGTTCCACAGCAAAACCCTGGTGGGTAAGAGGTCTGAATGAGTAGTCTGCAAATGCCAACATCTTTCATCTGTTTTTTTTGTTGCTGTTTTCCTTAGTTTTCAGCAAAGACTAATTTTTGTCTTTCAGCCATACACTGTTACAGTTTTGATGAATATTTTCACTGGGCTTGTATTTACAAACTGGAGGAAGTTTGGGGTTTTTTTAAAGAAAGAGAATTATGTGGAATGTTGGCACTGTCTACTTGGACACCAATGATTTTAACAATTCTGAAAGACAAAATTTGACAAATGTAGCTTCTAGTTGGGAGGTTTACACTGATAGCAGGAAACGGGGCCAAATTTGTGTACTAAGCCCTAGACACTGCCAGCAGGAATGGATGCATCCTTTAACGAGTATTTACTAGAGAACAACATGTGCAGAGAACAATATGTGCAAAACTACTATTTCTCCTTAACGGCCTCTATCTTACGTAAGGCAGACAACAATGTGCGCTGGAGTTCAGCGTTCAGCAGAGATGAAAAAAAAATATTTTCATATTTTCGTGCCAAAATCATAAGGCTCAGTCCTATTTCTGTTGAAGTCAATAGGAAAACTTTTATAGACTCCGGTATAGCAAGAGCAGCCCTCTAATCTTTTCAACAAGCCCGGCTTTCAGCCTGGCTCTGCAGCGGACGGGTTCGGTATGAAGCGGAGCGCATTTGAGTTTGATGGATGACACAGCCACACTCTGCAAATTGTGGTTTTACTCACGCCCGATGCATCCGAGCAGCTACTGAGAGAAGAATACAATTGTGTTGTGCTTAATATCAGTTGTGAATCTGATACACAAATAGATGGCTCAAAACGTAAGAAGAATAAGACTCAAACCATTGATTATCCCCACTAAATCCAAGCACTCATTTTAGCCTGAAACTTTCGAGCAGATTGCCCTGGACATGAGGAATCAATCACGAGACATCCTGGAAAGGTGATGAACTCGCTTCGTGCATCAGAAGTAATATGAAACAGTCAGCACGCAGTGGATACCCAGACTGAAAGCAAAGGTGCTGGCTACCGAGCAACTACGTGCGGGGGACAAATGGAAGTAGGAATAGGTAATCAATTCAATTTCAAGTAAAAAATAAAAGTAGCCACAATGTCTTACGTGATTAGACATCTCTGGGTAAGGATTTGGACTAAGACTTACTTATGAGAACACCAAAGGTGACCAGGAGGAGAAACACACCAAAGGTTTTAGCCATGTAAAAATCCTGTTTTAAACGAATCTGCATTCTTCCTTCCCATCCTTCTTAAGACACAACCAGTTCAAAGCTCAGATAGTCGTGTCCCCCCCCCTCGCCCTTTCCCTCCCACCATTTATCATTATGAAGGCAAGTCGACAGGTTAGAGGCAGGAAAAACTTCCACTGGGATTTCTGTCCAGTATCAGAGAGAAGGACTAGATTTACACTCAGCGTTAGAACGGAGCACATGCCTGGTACATAAACGCTTGGCCGACCTGCAGTTTTTCTACATTTCTTCATCAGTAACATGTAAAGGAGAAAGGGGTTTTAACTCTTTGTATAAACACTGCCCGGGCACTTCAAGACTGGAAGGTGTCGATGCAAGTCAGCCGGAGGGGTGCGCTTGAAAAAGCAGGAGGGCAAATCTCGTACTTCAACATATACAGGATATTTAGGGTGCGGCAAGCGAGGGTTGGAATATTGGTGTCTCAATGGATCCATTGACCATCCTTCCCAGTGTCATACCCGGGAGCAGTAGAGACATCAACTCAAGAACCTAGAAAGAGAAAAACCCCGAAGCTCTGAGAACCCAGGGCAAACGAGGACGGGTCCTGCATGTCCCATGCCAGGGCATGTCCCACTGGAGCACAACAGCATGTTCACAGTGTGAGCGAACGTGCCGCCGCTAGCTCACTGCATGGCTTAATGTCCAGCACAGCCATAGCTCGCTCTCCTCCTAAAAAATGCTGAGTTATAGATGCAAAGAAGACACTACCAGGTCCTCGTTTAGACCAGCTACTAATGCAAATCAGCACATGTGGAGCTAAAAATCCATACTTACTTGTATTCCCCTCAGCTGGGGTTTCAAAGGCGAAAACACCTTCAGCTGCAGACAAAACACTCCAGTGAAATTCAGGATTTACAAATGCTGATATACTCGGCGATGATTCCGTCTACAGCCATTAGTGAAGTACTTAACTTTTGCTTTGCTTCTGTCATGTATAACATGAAAATAATATTCACTCACCTCTGAGAAGCAGTTAATTAGATGGTTTGAAAAAATCCATTTGCATCCCATAAAGAGCAAAAGAAAGGGAAGCTGGAAGTGAGTAGCCAGGAACTCAATACAAGGAAAACGTGAACTGGAAAACTAAAAAAAGGAAAGAAAGGAAATAAATAAATATAAAACCCCCTCTTGTAGCCAAAGAGCAAAAGCAACTGGCAACATGCAAACGAGCTGCCCGAGGATCCGACTGGATCCGACCTGAGCGCAGTTCCACGCGGTGCAGAAGGTGAGGGTCCCAGTTCAGTGTAATTGGGGTGGGGACCATAGTTTCCTGCACTCACAGGTTGCAAAGTTTGGCAGCACTGGATGAGACTATGGACTGTCCCCCCTGAGAGAGCACTTAGCGCGGAGTCAACAGCTTCAGTGTGATGGAGAGATGTTTAGGTTGTTCTCCAGGTTTACTTGTTTCAACCATTTCTGTTCTCGTAATATGTAAAGAACTATGGACAACACTGCTATGCTTTTCATAGTTTGAAAAATAAGTCTCTGAAAGAGTGCAAAAAAGGATAAAAGTAACTTTTATCCTCTTTAAGACAGACTAAACATCCTCTTCCTCCTGGGATCTCTTATTACTTCTTTGGTTAAGTTTCAATTTTACAGGTATATGTGCCAGTCCTGATCATCACAGTGATGCTAATAAAAAAATTCCTATTAATTTCAAAATGACAGGGTGTTCTCCTACCCCATATACTGTATGACCCTTTCCCGACAGGCTAATATAGTAATAATTCCTTACTTGGCTCCACCACTATGCTCAGATGTTTCCTTGGAAATATTTTGTTTCTTTCTGTTGTTTCTTACAGCAGATTGAGATTCTTTGCGTGGCAGTGGTTCCCTGAATTGGTTTTCCACAGTCTAGCTTCTTTTGTGTCCTTCCCAGTTTTCCTTTCCATAGATACTGAAGTGCACTGTCTTAGTGAATCATGCTTTCTTCTAATAAAATATTATCCGAGTTCAATGCCAAAGGCCACAGTTCTATAAAAGAAATTCAGAATGAGCAATAAGTACAGCAAAAATGTTAATTTTGTTTTTGTTGTTCCGTGGTTTTTTTCGCCCCTCTTTTTTGGGGAGTCAGAGACTCCTTAGACCACCAGTAGCATTAGAGGAACCAAACAACTCATTGCAGCTGTAATATTTTATATCTTTAGCCTCATTTAAGAGCTCCCTTTTTTGCTGGAGTCCATTAGCCGCGTTGACTGGGTGTCGCTGTCTTCCCCCTGCTCCTGGGCAGGGCCAGCAAGAGCTCCTTCAGCTCCTGGGTCAACAAAATATCCGTCCTCTCATTCCTCTGCCCTTTCCCACCCCCAGTTCCTAAAGCATAGTGACAGGTAGCCCCCAGGCAGCTGCAAAGGGTCAGAGCAGAGGGGAAGGAGCAGGCGGGGGGCCCCGGGGGTGAAAGACTTCTCCTCCTGAGCCCTCCAGGCCCACGGGGGTATTCCTCTCGCCCTCCCACCTCCCCGCTTGGCGAGAAGGCGACCCAGCGCCCAGTAAAGCCTTCCACCAAATCCTGGGGGCGGTTACGAGGCAGAGCAAGGGCGAGCCGGGCTTCCCGGCGGCACGCACGGAGAGCTTGGGATTCGGGATACGGTCACCGGCTACGAACAGCCGTCACCCAAAACTTCAGTAGAAGGATAAAAGTCAGCAGACGGCACAGGAAGGCTTCGCCTTGTTAAAGTCTCCATGACTTATCACCGGCGGGACAAAGCCGAGGCGCTGTGCATGGCCCCCCCACGCCAGCAAGGAAACAAAACTCGGGTCTCTTCGGGTCTCTCACCGCCCAACAGGCGACATCTTCAGGGTGTCAACAGCGTCTTTCATGTGTTGGTGCGGCGCCGCACAGAGAGGGACAACTGGGAATTACCAATACAAAGTGATAATAATGGCTGTCCACACATTGATTTAATAGGGTACATTCTTTTTTTATAATATTATTGAAAATCACTAAAATACACAAGAAATAAAACCTGTTCTTTTACTTACTGCGAATAACTGCCAGTCATACTGTCCTTGATAGCCACGTATAAAAACATTCAAGACATATTTTGAACTGGCTTGCTCTATGGCAAAATACTACACGAAAAATGAGACTTCTGGAGATGTTACCGAAATTAGTCTTGTTCAAATGCCTTTGTGATATTTAATCATAATAATAAAAGTTAGAGTGCTTTTGCCTTTCCATCAGAAACTGGTCTTATATGTTTTGCTAGTCCCACTCTATACTGGCAACGTGGTGTCGTGGTGTATAATTTCATAGACACAAAGACACTTTGCTACCATAGCTCTCATTATTAAACAATATATTTTAATTGTCACCACCCTTCTCATATAGACATGGGCCAAATCTATCCTTATTGGCTTCAACTGAGCTACACAAGGGATGAATTTGGCTCGATATATATAAAAATACAGCAAGTCACGTAATAAAAAGAAATGTTTGGGTTTCTTTTTTTATAGCGGTCGATGTTTTTTGCCATAAGAACACACATGCCTGGCCAGTAAAATCCCATGATAAAGGACTAAAGTGTTTAAGACTTCATATGCAGAATAGCCCATGGTGTTTAATTACAATAGCGAAAGATGCCATGTTATAAAAGCGTTTCTTACCTGGAGAAGGGATCCGTGCTCTCCAATGAAGCTTAATTACCCAAGACATGCTGAGCTTTTCCCTCCTGGCAATAACCTCTAACACCAATAACTCTGCTATTTCTTTTGACATCTGAACGGCTGAATATTGTTAATTTTTGTTCTAATTTCCTTATTTGGATTATAGCCTTCCAGTGTTTTACTTCCGATGAAAGTTTTGAACGTTATAAGAGCTTCATTCCTGGGACATTCCTCTTTCTTTCTTCCACTTTTCCCCTTGGAATTGCGCTCTCAGCCCTGCTCTGGCATTCCTGCTCCCCCAGCTCTTTACGCCTTCCCAGCAGACTTGGCTCCAGATGTAGGTTTATGCGTTTCCCCTCTCGTGATTCTTTCCTGCTCCGCTAGAAAGGTCTCAGCTTCATCTCAGGCCCAGAAGATCCACGTTTCTGCAGCATGAATTAACTTAAGACATTAAAGAAAATGCCTTGCCTGCCCAAGTCCCCAGCACTGCCGACTCCTTGGTTTTACAGCTCTTGCACACACACACACAACACACACACACACACACAACACACAGAGGGCACAGCGCAGGAACTCTGAAATGAGCAGCGGGGCTTACAGGGAGTCATTCTTTCACTTGTGCAAAAAAACCTCATCCAACTGATATTATTTTGGGGAACCCGAGTCTTCATTATTTATTAAGTTATATTAGATTTATAGCTCAGATTTGTGCCGAACCTTTATTCATTCACAAGGAGAAGATTCCATTTTTATATAGAAAAACCTGCTTTTTTTTGAGGTGGGGAGGAAACCTCTCCCTTGGAAAATGATGTGATATTGAGCCATGATTTAGAATCATCACCTGCGTTATCCTCCTCATCCTCACGCCTGCATCCTCGGCTTTTGATGAAGTCAATTTCCTGAGTGCACGTGAAAGCCTGTGGCTGCAGCCTGGAACAATCCTACCTCAGTGCTCCCCTTATGTCGTTGATCCTTTAATTTCCTCCAGCCGACTCCTGCAGGGGACTAGTTCGAAGTTTTATGCTACTCTTTTGGACTAATCATTTACGACTGACTTAAAAAAAAAAAAAAAAAATCCCTTTCATAGTGCTACTGCTAGATAGAAGGGTCACTAATTGGGATGTACTTTTAGCCAAATGGCAACAGAGGTTTAACAGCAATTCACAGGAACCAAAAAATTCTGCCCAAAGCTTTATAACCAGACCAGTTATTTTGAATCTTATTCCGAAATTACGGTTGCAATCCATAAAATGCCTCTGCAGTGCAAATTTTCACACCTTGGAAAACCAGGCTAGCAGAAAGTCATATAAAACTGATTAATAGAAGAAATCACAATATCAAGAGAGAGATCTCCTATTCTGACTGGCTATGAAAGTTACACACAGGACCCCATCATGGGACCCAGTTCCATGTGCTAAAACCACAAAATTGAAGAGTATCTGAAATTACAGATCTGAAGTAAAGACACACACTGGATTAGAAGTTTAATAATGTGCCTTGGGGGGTAACTGTGACTAATGGCAAAACAGGAAACAGGATGAAATACAGAAGGGACATATGTTAATTTCTCCGAGATTATTGAAGTTAATACTCAGTAAAATGGCGATCGAACCAGTAATTTTATTATATAAGAAAAGCAATATTTATTTAACACTACTTTTGTAATAAAATCTCTTAAATTCCAACCTAAATTTGAGAATCTGATGCTGATCTCTGAGACAACAACCCTATTATTTGATCATGTTAATTATGTTATCACAGATGCCCATCCTTCCAAATACATTCTTTTTAAATAGCATAGCTTTTTTGAGCTGTGCTAACGAGGAATATCACGACAGCAGTGACCCAGGCTTAAATACACAGACATGAACGGTCAATTACAATAATTATTTTTGTATTTGTGTACATTATAGGTGATAAAATTATTCTTGAAGAATTTTTTTTATTACATGAAAGGATAAATTTATACAACAGTTTGATCTATTTTACACACCAGCTACCACTACAAACACTGTTAAATCTTAAAATCAATACAAGTACATCACTTCAAGCGAAAGCAAAGTCGCACTACGTTTTCAGGACCAGAAATGGGTTCTGCTGCTATTTCTGGCAGCATCTGTTCGCCTGGCTCCGCTTCCCTCGCACGGTGGGGCTAAAAGCTGGTAATTCAACCATTTCACACGCTTATGATAAAAATCTGAGAGTCAATTAAAAAATTATTCTGGCATCCGAAATCAAATAGATTCCAAAATGCTTTAGGAAGCAGAAAGGAGGAGATAGCAAGTCCAAAGCGATCATTTACATGAACGGTTATGTATGGCAGAAACAGAAACATCTCAAGCAGCAGCCGATTTATACGCTGCTAATTCCTTCCTTAGACGATCAGACTTAGACTGGTCTGATTTCAGCAGGAAAATCTCTGCATAGAGATCAACACTGGTCTCAAGCATAAGATCCTAATTATTTGAAAGGCATTTGTTTTCATAGCTTTTTTTTTATGTGTCCAAGTCGATGGCATTTTAATGCCTTATTAAATGGTTGTTTTACAGCAGCCCGTCTGTTCAGTCTCTGTGCCCATGTCTGTACTTTGTGCTGCAGGATTTTACCTTTCATGCTGGCCAAAAAATATTTTCCGAATTCCCTATAAAAGTTTTCGATATTTCCTAAGACAAATAGAGTGGGTTTTTTTTACATACTCTAAAATGACATTGATATGGCAGATATGACATGTCTGCCTCTCCGTTTACGGTGTGCTTGCAAAAGAGGTGAAGGTTTGTGTTCATTAAAGGGTATGCTCGCTAGCTTGGACCCAACTTTATATGATTTTTTTTTTTAATTACATAAACAAATGCAAATGTTTTCATTTCTGTTTTTCTTTAATTCAGCTTAAATCCCAGCAATAGAAAATACGTGAACACTCCCCTACCGTGTTTTTAGCCCAGACGTTGCCACATGGGGTCTCTAAATGCACAAGAAATAAAAAAAATGAACCAATTCAAAACCAACTTAAAATAAAATTAAACTGATGAGAAGTTTTTATATCAAATGACTTTGAAGTGCATGTAAGGTACACAAACATTCCAATGTGAAAAGGAAGGTAGATTTAAAAATAATACATTTATCAGCATTCCGACAACAGTCCCAGTGAAATATTTCTTTTAAACATATGGTGAAGCCGTTGCTTTGTTGAAGTCAAATGGCAGAACCCCCACCAACTTCAATGGGGCCAGAATCTGTAACCAGGTAGCTCTTCCCCATCACTCACACACAAAGATTGTATTGCCTCTCCACTTGCGCTGAAGAATAGCTTTATCGGAGTTGGCATTAAACAACAAAAAGTCCTTTACTTATCTGTCTTATTTGCCCTGATGAATATGTGGCATGGATGAGCAAAAACCTTCTAAGATAATGTATAATCTAAATTGCCTGTTTTCAGTTCTTGAGGGTTCTGTAGCAGTAAGCAATAATGAACAGCCGATGGAAGCAGCCAGACCTACAAAAGAAATAGTATTTTAAAAGTACTGTACTTAGGGGAAAAAAGGTTTGCCTTTGTACATAAAGAGCTCTATTCATTAAAAGAAGTTTTTACAAATGCGGTTATTTCAAATAGTCAAAAAGTGTGAAATACACTTAAAATGAGTAAAATTTGTGGGTTTTCCTATGGGTTAAATATGTGCCATACTAATAAAGCTCTCCTCACACCTCTTCCTAACTCATAGTCTTTGGCCTCATTCTGCAAGATGTTTTGAATTGAGGGAGCTCAGCGCTTTGCTGGAACGGACCATTAGCTCTGAAAGTCCCAGCTCTGCAAAGATTAGTGGACTTTAAAGAGATCCAGAAGAAATCATCTCAGTCTGACATTCAGCACAGCACACACCACAGTGTCCCGCACCAGCCCATGAGTACACACATGAGTGAGCTCCACATGCTCGCCTGGGTCCTAACAATTCTACCCCAAGGACAGAGCACCCTGGGGAGTAGCCGTTCCACTGAGTAGCTAAGCAGTCACAATAGAAGCATAGAATGGTTTAGGTTGGAAGGGACCTTGAAGATCATCCAGTTCCAACCCCCCGCCATGGGCAGGGACACCTCCCACCAGCCCAGGTTGCTCCAAGCCCCGTCCAACCTGGCCTTGAACACCTCCAGGGATGGGGCAGCCACAGCTTCTCGGGGCAACCTGGGCCAGGGGCTCACCACCCTCACAGGAAAGATGAAATGAGAATGGAGATCAAGTCACACAAATGAGAAACATCAAGCAACCTCAAACCTTCTTCCTTACAGCCCCCAACAGGTCAAATTTTAAAGCACAAATTACTTTGGATTCTGCCTAGGTGCTCAGAACTTGCGCTACTCCAGAATCCAAAGACCTCCCAAGTACACCCGTCTCTGGGGTCATTGACTCAGAGGGCCCAATCCCAGGCACAAATAACAGCTAACTGCGTCTGCAGGTTAATGGTAAAGTGCTTGCAGGAGGGATTTCCACATTCAGAACCAGTTTTCTGATGCTCTTCTTCCCAGTCCCGTTTTTAAAATGTACCTGGCACTTACGCTGTATAAAAACCATAACAGCTTACGTACGAAAAATCCACCCCTGCTTCACGTTTCATGACACGTACCCCTGCTGATGGGGGTCAGGATTGCGGAGTAACCCAGCAGTGCCACGCAGTTAGACGCGAGCTCACTCAACAGAGGTTACGCAAAGTGATGAAGATCTTTACACAACAGATTTGCCAGTGGTTGATCCCTCCCTACTGCTCGAAGAAAGCTTCAAATAGCTTTAAAATGAAACAACTGTGTTAAAATCAGATCATTCATAAGCACCCACTTTCCTAGCTTTTGTCATGTCAGTTTTCAGCTGCCTATGACGTCCAGAAGTTGAGATATCTGTGTTTAATGTAAATGTGTTTAAACCCACGCACTTATTTGCCTTCGCTTCTGTAACTTTGATATCACGGTCCGTTGCTGCACATGTCAATGAGACACCAGAAATGTAACACGGCGGCTCCATGATGGTTCAGGTATAGAAAACCAAGACATTTTGGAAAGCATGATTTTAGACACAAAAACTTTAAAGCTGATTCTCTGCTGTAGCATAACCCCCTCAAAATCCCATAGCGCTTGGTTTCATGTAGCAACAAAATCATCAATCTATTACTTAGTTCACACGCATAGACCCAAGAAACCATAATGATATTTTATAGCTAGCTAGATAGGTCTAAACACACATATGTTTCAGCCACATGGTGTTATCTCAGTCCTTCACTAAGGTACAGATTTTCTTTGCTCCATCTAAGAGTAGAGATGGAGAAGTTAGTAGCAGCATACCTCCTCGAACACTAACAAATTAATAAAATTCAATTTATTGCTGCATGCTTATGTCAGGGGAAAATAATGCATGAGAGTCTTATGTTTCTTCAATACAATTATGCTTGTTTAAAAAGAAAAAAGTCCACAGTTCTGCCCACAGCAGGAATCCCATAACAGGAGACGATGTCTTCGCCCACCCCTCCAACTCCCTGTCCCCAGGGAACGCAGACTTTCAGGAGAGCCATTTTGCCACCTGGGCTCTGGGCTACTCCCAGGATTTCCCCAGGCGACCCGTTCCCGGTGTTCTGCAATAGGACAGCGCTGGTAACGAACCTCCAGCATTGCTCTCGAGGCAAACCTGCGCTCAAGCCTGTTTCCCACCACGGAAGCACAACATTCCTCCTTTCCGCGATGGGGAGGCAACGCACCCTTCAGAGTCCCCGCAGGCTGCCGAGGACTTGTCCAAACCATATATCCCCTTCCAAAGAAATGGCAGCGAACCGTTCTATAGATTTAACCACCGTCAGATGTTCTTTGAGCAGAATATTAATATCTCTCCCGAGAACATAAACTTTTTGTTGTAATAAGCCACCATCCTCTCAAGTCCTTTGATTTCGTCTGTCGGTACTGCCCCCAGCCCATAAGCGCTAGCATCTGTGTCCAGCCCGAGAGGTGTTCGAAACATGGGGAGGCTAAAATGGGAGCAGTTACGAGAGCTTTTTTTTTAAAAAAACTGAAAATGTTAAAATCACACTATGTTAGCCACCGAAACGGCTTCCTTCTCGCCAAACTCATGCAGTGGTTTTACAATATTAACAAAGCCACAAATAAACCGCCTGAAATAGTAGCAGCAGTAATCCTTAAAAAAGCACAAAGCCCTTTACCTGACTGCCATTGTCTGGAGAGCTGCTCAGGACTGTCCTGCCTCCATTTTCTTCTTGTCTGTGAAAACCATTCCCTGGCAGGCTGTGTACTCATAATTAATGACTTCTGCTTGCAGTGATTCACTTGTCTTTGGATTTGATTTCAGGTTGATGACTTTCAGCGTATTACAGACCATTTGTAAATACGTCAGTTCCCGTTCAAATGTTTTACTTCATACCAAGATATCATCTAGAGATAATCTGAAACAGGCGTGCCGTGCCATACCTTTTCCCCATCCCCTAAAATGCAGCAGGTGCTGAGCCAAAAGACATCTTTTTGAATTGCAGGAGGTCTTGTCCTGCTCTGAAAGCTGTTCCCTCCCCCTTTTCCCTTTACTCGGCTCCGCAGAATCGGCGCGGGCCACCATTTGACTTTAATCAGAACTGCGAGTGAGGTCCAAAAATTGTTGAAAGCTCACTTATCCCATCCCAGTTCATTTCCTTGATGCCCAGTAGCACTTCTTACCGCTTTGCTTTTGCTATATAGCGAGGTGCGGTGTAATGGGTTGGTTTCCCTCAGAATCAATCTGTGGTAGACCACTGTGTGCAGGCTGTATATTTATTGAATCCAGAGAACTGATTTTTTAACTAAACAGTACACCGATACTGTGATTGTGGCACAGCCGTGGTGTCTTTATCCCTGCTAACACAAGTACCAACAGCAATGGTGACTCTAACTTCAGTAGAAGCTCGCAAGCGCAGCGTAGCCTGGAGATACTTACTGGACTTTCGTGACTCGTATTGACCTCTGAGCTGTTGTATTTTCGAAGTCACAGTTACTGTGCGAGCTGGGTTAGAGCTAGAGCAAGGAAACCTACCTACAGCGTCATACACTGCGAGCAAATCACTCGAGAACATTCTGCAGCTCTGCGTTTAAATGAATTTAGAATTGAAATTTCTTAGTGCAAGAGAAAACTAACCTCTCCTTCGGACCTAGCAGCGAAGGTTTCTGCAAGGGCTTGGTCCTTAAAATGTGATTTTCATCACTCTATCTTACTTGGGTAAAAAGATACTGCAACGAGTAGCTGCTGGACTAGTTCACTGCTGTAACGAGGAAAATCTGCTCACTGCAAATCAGTTATCTACAAATACTACGCTTCACCTGGGCCACATAATTAAAGAAAATTCCCAGAGATTTAATTTGTAAGGCAATACTTCCAGCGTGTATTACTCCATTACTAGCCATAATGAAATCCAAATCCTTCCACAGTTTATCCATCATTTTAGTTAGATTTTTTGCTCAGAAGAGGACAAATTTTCCAAATCAATTTTCCCACCTTTTGGATGCTTTGTGTTCGCCAACAGCCACTCTCCCTGCTCGAGACCAATTTACTCTTTTTCAGTCCACCTAGTCCAAGAACTTCAGTTTGGGAAAGGGTACTTTATTCCATTCATTTCACAGATCCCAATATACATTCAAAAAGTAAACTGACCAAATCTAGAGAAAAGCTATAAGCTTTATCCTCATTCCTTTGGAGCTCAGCACTTTCAGCTTCATGTCTTCACATTTCCTGAACTGATTGAAGAACTTTCCCTAGACATTTCTGAGGCTCTGTCCCGGCCAGCCTCAGAACGGCTTTTATGGCCAATTTTTTCATAAGTCTAATATTTAACTGAACTACTTCCTTTAATTTTTCCACAGCTGCCAATTTTCCTTGTTTTACAAACCAAGATTATCACTTTTCCTAATTGTACAGTAAGGCCAGGGATCAGATTAGGATCGCCCCTTTTCATCGTTCATTTTACAAACAGTACTTGAGTTACAGGATTTGGCTGCTAGGAGCCCCAGTTTCTGTCCATCTTTCCAGTCATTCATCTGGGCTGTGATTTGAACAGACCATATGCGCTCCTCCTGAAGCCCAAAGCTCAGAAGTAGAGGGTTTGGTATTTTTTGAGCTGATCTGAAATATCCCATCGAGTATCTGTAAATTTCAAATTACAAGTTGTTTTTTTTTTTCCCCTCCTAATTTCCCACCTCACAGAGGTGACTGACTGACAAGCACTTTTTTATGCTACGGACTTCAAATGTGACCTAAGAGTCTTTGATTTCATTCCAAAATCGGTATTTTAGTTTATATCTTCATCTGTGCTAGGAAGTTCCAGGCTGGCCAAAACCTTCCTGCTTTCTACTATCTTCTGGTAAGCTTTCCAGGTGATGGCAGTCGTATTTGCTGGCCAAGACGGCGATCTCACCAGTTCACTCCTGGAGGTTTGTATCCGGCCTTCCCATCTGGCCAGGGAATTTTGTAGTTGTCCCCAAATCTCCGTCCTTCCCAAAAGGGCTTCCAAACATTGCAGATTCCTGTTGAAATGACATCTGGCCATCTTTGATTTCTGCAAGTCCCGCCGAAAACAAGGTACTTGAGAAAAAAAGAAAAAAGAAGCAACAACTTTTCAGATACTGGTGTTTAAAAACACTGTCTGGATGGTCTGAATTAATATTGTGTCAGAAGAAGCCAAATGGCTGTATGCCAAGGCTCAACCCGAGGTGTATTTTTATGGCAAAGCTATAAACCCACAAAATAAGTGGTTTATAATGGAAATTCTGACACACTTTTAATATTAAGAGCAGAAATATACTGGTTGTGGCAAATAAGTACTTGACAGCTGTGGGACTCACCTGTCAGCTGTAGTGCCTAAGCAAGCCCAGTTGGATGGTAGGATTCCTCCTTTATCTCCCCCTGCTTCAGCCACGTGGTTTTGGGGCAGATGGGCTGAGCCGTATTCTGCAGTTCATTCTTGAGCCTTTCAAAACCCTTTTTCTGGCTGATTACAGGGAAAAGCAACAACCGGGATTCACAAAGTCCCGAAGCCCGCGGTGTTCTGAAGCTCAGTGCGCTGACTTGGCTCCAGGCAGAGAGCAGCTTTCATCAGGTGAGAGATGGGAGTTTTCCTTTCCTGTTCCTTCCCCGTGGCCTTCCCACAGGGCGCCAAGGCACTGTGGCCGGGAAGAACTGCGGGACTGAGCCTACGGGCCTTGCTTTCAATTCGAAACTCAATCAAAAACCATCCTTGGAAACTTGTTGATACCAGAGCTATGGATCAGCCCATGCAGGACTGGAGAAAGGAGCAACCTTGAGTAATATTTAGGATACTCTATGAGTTTACACGGGTATAAGGATTATTGACCTGCTGTGAATGTGATAATAATAAGAAAATATTGGCAATGATGATAAAGGACTAAAAAGGATTGCATTATGCTAAAACATCATACAAATAAATACTATACCTAACACGGTACGTTATAACCCTCATTAGAAAAAAAGACAGGGGAGCTTTTTACTTGCACATGAATGCTCTAACTGGTCACCTACATGAGTAACCTCCCATCAACATATCATTTACAGCGCGCATATATATATATATATATAAAAATAAAGGGAAAAGAGGAAGGAAAAGTGTGAAAATGCAGAACCATTTTTCATTAGAAATATTTAAGCTGACAGTGTAGATCGG
>VUYV01000131.1:607983-743656 GCA_008711295.1 Anarhynchus alexandrinus
GAAGCCCGCGGTGTTCTGAAGCTCAGTGCGCTGACTTGGCTCCAGGCAGAGAGCAGCTTTCATCAGGTGAGAGATGGGAGTTTTCCTTTCCTGTTCCTTCCCCGTGGCCTTCCCACAGGGCGCCAAGGCACTGTGGCCGGGAAGAACTTGCTTTCAATTCGAAACTCAATCAAAAACCATCCTTGGAAACTTGTTGATACCAGAGCTATGGATCAGCCCATGCAGGACTGGAGAAAGGAGCAACCTTGAGTAATATTTAGGATACTCTATGAGTTTACACGGGTATAAGGATTATTGACCTGCTGTGAATGTGATAATAATAAGAAAATATTGGCAATGATGATAAAGGACTAAAAAGAATTGCATTATGCTGAAACATCGTACAAATAAATACTATACCTAACAAGGTACATTATAACCCTCATTAGAAAAAAAGACAGGGGAGTGTTTTACTTGCACATGAATGCTCTAACTGGTCACCTACATGAGTAACCTCCCATCAACATATCATTTACAGCGCGCATATATATATATATATATAAAAATAAAGGGAAAAGAGGAAGGAAAAGTGTGAAAATGCAGAACCATTTTTCATTAGAAATATTTAAGCTAACAGTGTTCAAAACAGCCCCCTAAATGGCATGCGCTGACTCTACATCTGATCTGTCTGTACTGCACGTGTTAAACCTGAAATTTCCAAATACACTCAGGGAGGCTACGGATACCTTTCCTATCCCAAGCATCCTGATTTGCAGCCATGTTCTTCAGGAAAACCAAGAAAGGAGTCAATCTTTGATTGTCAGAATAGAAGTTGAGACGTGCACACACGCACTTATATACACAGCTTGAACTTATTTCATACTTCACACACAAGCTGGAGAGAAAAGATTGTGACTCAAAGTGAATGAAATCTAACCAGCTGACAAATAAACACAGGATGATGGATTAAACTTTCCGAGTAGCGTACAAACCTTCTATGCTATAAGATTAACTTTTGCTACTCTTAATGCACAGATGAACTGCAACAGCAAATAACAATGCGGAAAGCTTTTTCTTTTAAATAAAACGGAGAGGAAATTGAGACCAAATTACACATTATTTAAAAATAATCTATCTGGAGATGAAATAAGCCGTTTGTGACTACGAACCAGGATTCATACCTTTACTTCCAACATCTTCCATTAACACCCCTAGGAAATTTAACACAATTAAATTAACGTCCTAAAGGGCACGCTGGATGGAAGGAAGCAGAGCCTGGGGCATGCTAACTGGCTGCAGGCTTTAAGAGAGTCTAACAGCTTAAAGACATAAGCAAATTTTACTTGCATCTTGAGGATATTTTTCATAAATTTACATTAGCTTAGTTTGGTAGATTCTAAGTGCGTTTATAGAATGCCTAGAAATTAAATCAAAGCTAAAAAAAGGCATTGTTTTGTTTCCAATCACAAGCAGGCTGCTTGTCTCGGATCCGAAAACCTCTGTGGTTCTCCACAGAACTTCCTGTAAAAACAAAATGCTGCCGGAATGATTTACAAAATGCTGCCGGAATGATTTAAGGCAGGACTAGAACGCTATTGACCAAACCAAAAAGTGGAATAAAAGGCAAGAATCAGACGGAAGCTGATGGAAAGACAGCATATGCACCAATCTTAACAAAGACCCATCTAGATACCTTAATAGTTATGTAATTAGAAGTTTCCAAAGGGCTGCGAATTCAGAAGAAAGTCAGTGCTTATACAAGCTCGGGCTTTGCGTGCTGCGTGAGGAGAGTTAGCTAAACTGTCTACACTCTGCCTGACAGACAAGAAACACCTTGGTGGTTATGTGCTCTGGTGTTTTTCTTTGGAAATACAACCGGTACGTGAGACTTAAATGCCCTGGCTTCAACTCGGATTAGGAGAATCTTTATAAGGTAATCCACCCACCCCACCCCCCGTATCAGTTATGGGCGCTATTGTTTTAAAACATGGTACAATGCATGTTGCTGCTCTATTTAGTCGACATATTTTTAAAGTCTGCGTATCTACATATCTAGTCTACATACCTTTCTAGTTAATTATTTTGGTGGCTCTTTTCCTGTTTGTATATAGATAAAAGACAGACGAGGGTATCTTTAATATTCTGGTAATGGAGGTTCTGCTCAGGCAAACTGCTGCCATCAACAGAAACTGAGGGTCCTGCCTCCTGCCTTCATTCCGTCTCTTTTCTGAGCAAGTGGGACCTATGATACTTTGTGCTATTTACTTCAACAAGCTTTTGGGTGCTCCAAGCATATATACCCATACATAGTTAAAAATTAACATTCTTTTTTTAAATGTAAAATCAGTTCTGATGCAACCTGGTGAGCTGAAGGAAAGCATCACTGGGTCTGGGGAAAGAGTCTTTGGCAAGAGAGTTTATTTTTCTTTTTGTGGAGATCGGGCTTTTCTTTATGGTTAGTCTCATATGTTTCGTGTTGGTTACTTAGGTTAATTTTTAAATACAAATTAATGTTTCTGTTCGTTTAATGTCTCTGTTTGGATGCTATAGGAACGGAGGCCCAGCGTGGGTGCGTGCCCAGGTCTTCTCCAGCTGTGCCTTGCAAACGAGGAAAAGGAAGGAGATTGACAGCAGCTCTTGTGCTCCCCACACAGCTCTGCAAACCTACAACAGCCACAGTGCTTTCTTTGGATCAGCCTCCCTCCTTTTATTAGCTCCTCGCTGTTCTTCTGGGTAAGAAAATCAATGGAAACCGGATTTTTTAAAATATTTGTTTTGGTACAAAACAAAGATAGCCCAAGAAAAGTACTTCAGCCAGAAATTGCATGGCTGAAAAATTAGGCTGGTAAGATTTTAAAACCAAGTTGAGGGTATTCTTGGTTTTTACTTTCTTTGGAAGACACAAAAACTAATAAACCATTTTTTGGTACAATGATGCTCAGGACCCTTGAGGGTCTGCATATCTCCTCCTGACATAATTTAAGTCAAGATACTTTTGTTAAATAGCATCAACTATTAGAATATTAGATTTAAAGAAAGATATACAACTTTCACCGTTGAGGTGTAAAAGGTTTAACAACTCGGACCCCTACAGCCCAAGCAGCAGAAGAGCTGGAATATTTCCGCCGTGGCATGGGAGCAGGACGTGGAAAGTTGGAAGGTCACTGGAAAAAAAAATGTGCCACAGGAACACCATTTTGTTCCATTTTGAAATCATCAGGGAAAAATTGAGGGATGCAACCCATGAGTACGAACGCAACCCCAAGCAGGGGGAGCGCAGCTGTTACGGAGCTGCTGCAGCTCCGGGTCTGCAGCGGGAATTTTGGAGATCCGCTTTGTCGGCATTCCCGAAATGGCCACGCTACACCACTGTGCAAACCCCATTTACCTGAGCATTGCACGGCGGCAGGGAACCGACCCAGCGTCAGCAAACGTGTCGTATACAGTCAGCCTGGATGAAACAGCAGAAATCCTGAAATCACCCAGACAAAGATAAATCTGTTTCTTAGGTCCTGTCTAGACCACGAAAAGATGGGTTGTGTCCCTCCCTGCCAGGGCCGGAGAGGATGTGGTCGCTGGGTACATTTGATCATGCGTGTGGTTAGACTGCACAAAACTCCAACTGCTTTGCAGGACCGGTGTTCGCTGAAAATATTACTCTAACCCCAGCAGTAGCCTTGCTGGGAGGACAACGTCAACCTGCCAAATATAAAAAACGAGGTTTTGTTAAGCTACTTGTTATTAGCTGCTCCAACCTTGACTGCCGCTGAATGAAGAAACCCCAACATTCCCACGACGAACACATGGCTTAACCAAAATACGGGAGGTCCTTTCCTCAGAGAAGATGACAAGCCTAGGAATAATTGTTAAAATAAATACTTGAAAACTTGGCTCTCTTTCTTCACCTACACAAAAAGGAACAGTTAAATGCATAAGCCAAAGTTTCTGACTAACTTTTACATAGTATTTCTCCTTTGAAACAGTTAAGCAGCACACTTTGATCTTTGTGTATGAAATACTTCATCCTTCAGAGTAATCATAGTCAATGTCCAGTTTCATTTTAAAGTATAATTTGTGGCTTTAATATTTACAATGTTATTTTGAGGAAACACAAAAAATATAATTCATTCAGTATTGTTTATGTCTGGTTTGAAGTCACAGATGTTACAAATTGAAGTTAAGATATTCAAAATTTTCACATCTTTTGGAATTTTAAATTGTGCCCACGGGACAAAATTTCTGCCTTCACAAGGCTCCTTCCCTGACTGATCTCCAGTCGATTTCAGGATGATTTGATTTCTACCCGACATTAGAAGACAGAAATTGGCTAAAAGTAAATTCTGGATCATATTAAGGATTATTTTGCTTGCCAAGTAATATTATCCTAGAAATCTATACAGTATAAACCACTATAGCAAAGGAGTATTTATATATGAATTATTTCCATACAAAAAGAAACTGATTAAGAAATACAGCACATAACTTTTTCATATCGGTGTAACACTACTGTACCACATATATAGGGCTGTCTGAAAAGGTGAAGCCTGGGGTAAAGGCTGGGGTATGTGTCCGGAGAGACTACTTGGGAGCACAGATTAATGGAAAATGAAGAGCATGGAGGACGTTCACTGATTCTAGCACAAAGCACGGCAATAACTTCCACACAGATCAATACAAATAAAAGTTTATATTGACAGAAATCATACCTAATACAACACATACCATTGAGTAATCCTAAAAAAAAAAAAAAAAAGGAAAAAAGATTGGCTCAATCCTTTAAACTCTTTAACGGGAGTACCTACAACATTTTCACATTTTCCTGTCTCATTTGTGATTGTTTTTATAAAATTGGATAAACTGTACTACCTTTAGTTGCCTTAGGAATAACATAACATCTCTAATATTTTGACAGTGTAAGTCATGCAATGCTCCTTGTGCAAACGAGGAGGACCGGAGAAGATGATGGCAGTCTCTTTTTTTGGAATGACTTTACTGCAGGCCCTCCAAAAGAAAAGTGGCGTGTGGACCCTAGATGAGAAAATACGCTATTCCTTCACGTCGAAACCAGTATTTCATTTGTAACGGCATCCATCCGATCCAGTTTTGAACCAGAGATAAATGCAGATGACTACATCTTCAGAACCCAGAAAGAGAAAAGGCTCACGTGCCTCGAGAGCTATTGTTCCCAGAGAGGGAGCTTTCCCAAGAGGCACCAACAAAACAAAAGATAGGTGGCAAAGATAAAATTAATTAAATGCTTATAAAAGAGGAACGTCCACTATCTCCGTTCCTTTCCAACAGACATCCCCATCTGGAATTTATTTTTAGGATGCTCATTCCTTCTCACAGGTTCAACGCTACCCATTTCACACCATTTAACTATTGAAAGCTCTTGAAATTCCGGACCAGAGAAGCCAGAGCCCAGTGTATTTCACAGTGATGTAGCTAATGTGTCAGACTTGTAAAATAGCTCTTAGTGGTAGACCTCCATTTAGAGAAAGACGGAAACTAGCTTTAAATACTTAAGGCTTTAATATCTAGTCCATTACGCTGCAGCAAGGTCTTGTAAAGAGTCAATTATGGGATACTTCTGATTTGATCCACATGCAAGGGAAATCCGCTTCTTTGCCTTTAAACCTCTGTAGTAAGTGTCCTGTTTAAATAATTAGTGACACTTTTTCTTTGATCAAATTGATTCACATTGTTATTCTTTTATGTTAATTTAAAACTTAATCCATGTAAAATCCAAGACAGATCTTAATCCATCATTCAGAGAGCTTTTACAAAAAGGCACTATCATGAGATTGTCCAGAAAACACGACAGGTTAAAGACAGTAGTGAACCAACTTGAAGTAAAATGCCCTTTTTTTGGCCTTCTGAAAATCTCTGAATCACCAAGTTAATACTAGTAGCACGGGCAAGCAGTGCGACAATTTGGAAATAATTGTGAGTGGAGACACAAAGCTTGCAGCTACTCTAGCACAAAACCTATTCTCCAGCATATTTAAAGATGAAGCCAAAATCTGAGCGTTTCCTGCCATTAAAAATGTGTTAATCATGGAAAATATTTTAAAATAAACTGCGGCTACTTTACCTTATATGCTTGCTTTCTATTCAAAGTTTAGTTGTCCAGGTTACAGGGAAGTTACCAGCAACAAAGCTGGAAGGGTTTCCAGGCCAGACAGAGCTAGTTAAGGTGCTCAGCCAGAAGACTATGTAGAAGAAAAACTACTCTCAATATTTATCACTTCATGTCCATGCCATTGTCTTTGGTAAGATATTTCTATAAATCCGTGACTGAGAGGATGGTAATAAAGTTACCTGTATAAGTGCAGAAATATTTAACTTTTGCCCAAGCCCATAAATTCAATAGACCGTGCCAACTCTTCACTTGCTGTACACATTCAAATAATTTGAATTAGCGTCTCTACAGTGAGCTAAAAATATAGTTACAGTCTTAATTGAACATGAACTGATAATATCTGGATAGCAGAGTTACATTTTACCCTAACATTTCAGATGCTTGCATGTTTTCTAATAATAATAGAAAAGTTATGCTTGTAGGCAGCAGCACTGCCATTTAATGACAAATGAGGCACAGGAACTACTTTGCTAAAATACTGCTGTATGTTTCTTCAAAAAGCTTGGTGGAGGAGTACTAAACCCTTCAAGGGTTTTTCTAAAATGCTACTGCAACACTGCAAAAGAAATAACAACAGAAAATATTTCACAATAATTAAAAAAAACATTTAAGGAAAACAAGATGACCATTTTGTTTAACTGCATGACAAAACCTTTGAGCAAAATTGTTTTATAAAATGCCTAATGGAATGTAATTGCTGCAAAATTTCCACTTGAGCATGAACAGCTATGTCTCGAGGACCTCTGCTGTCAGGCAGTGCGCTGTACAGCCGCACGGTCAGAATATTGCCTCGGCCTAACGGCGAAGGTGAACAATTTTGCCTTATTTTTAGAAATTACTCTGGCTGTACAGTCAGGCTGAAATTTGAAAAAATATTTCATTTAGTATAATAGCCTCAGTACTTTTGTAACGGAGTACCTTTCAGCTATCATTTATAAAGTCAGAGACTGCTGTGAAAATATAAGTAGCCAGTATTTCAATTCACATGCTTACATTTGTACACTGATGGTGAAGCCTGGAGATTTGCATATATTGTCTTTTCACCATTTCAATTAGTGTGGAGTAAGAAGAAACTCACAGGTAACATTGGAGACGCTAAAGATATGGTAGATGAGTCTGGTGAGCTGTGCGCTGATAAATCAAACTGAAGACAAAGTCTTTACAGCGTTCCTCCTGTCTAGGAACAGTCTCCATCTTCTAGCTCAATGGCAAATCAAAACATGTGACACCCAAAAGCTGGAGACCATAGCGACAGCCCAGCAAGGCTGCCTCCGATACCGCAGGGCAGCTCGACCGGCACAAGACCGCTACCTGTGACCCAGCCAGATCGACCTGCTGCTGATTGAATGTCACTGGCTGCAAACACCGCTCCCTCTTATGTACAAAGGAGAAATATCTAAGTTAGGGCTACAAACGCCAATAAGAAAAATAACGTATTGCAGTCACAGTAAGGAGGCACGTTCAGGGAGCGTGAGAAAGGTAAGCATTTTATTCTGCCCTGTAGGTTTTGGGAAACCACCCTCTGTAACATCCGAGCATTGTGCACGCAGAGTTCATACACAATCTACTGACTTGCATGTGCCACATACCTACAAAAGCTGCTGGGAACTATTCTAATCTTGTTTAAGCTACTAATTGTCCTTTATTAAGACATAGCTTTTATTTTTCAGGAAAAGTTGGACAGTAAAATTTTGCCCCAGAACTTGCTATTTGGCTTTCGAATACCATTTGAAGAAAGACTGCTTAAACAGAGAGTGCAGGCAGTGTTCTCACTCCACCCTCGGTGTCCTGCCCTTGACAAGTATTCTCCTTTTAGAGGTATTAAATCTTGGCAACATCCATTGCAGTTCCCACTTAAGCTGAAGTAAGTACATGTACAGAAGGGCTCTGTCAACATATCTGAGTGGAAAGATGTTTGGATTAACTAAGAAAACCTATTTCAAATCTCAGATAATAAAATGTCCTCCTAAATCCTAATTGCAACTTTCATCTTGTGTCTTAGACCTTGCCACCAGCTGATGTGCCGATACAGATCAAGTGTTTAGTTTGATAAATGCGGCTTACCAAGGTCTTGGTATTGCTGACTGACAGAGTAGCTGAATAGGATCCAGGCTTCTAAAGGTGATTATCTGCCTAAAGAAGGAAGAAGATGAGCACAGGACAACCTTGTTTGTCATTTTGCGCACTTAATCAGACAAAGCTCATAATACTAAGAGCCTCTCTATACTATCAAAAATAAAACAAAAGCAGCTTTCAAATAAATTACACTACCATTTTACAGAGGGGGAAATCCATAAGCACGCATGGGAGAATTATCTTTTAGTTGCTGTTTTCCAGCAAAAGAACTTATAACTGGAACACTAAATCATATTCCCAGGGTCTTTTCCTTAGACTGTGGAGTTTGGAGTTTGTTGCAGCCAGATCTCACTGTACGGCACACATAAAGCAGCGTTCCTGTTTCAAACAACATATCCAGGTAGAAAGTCACTAGATAACAAGACCTACCCTTTTAGTTTAAATTTTTATCTGAAAGAAATAAAAATAGAATGTTCTTTCAAGGAAGACAGCAGACTGAGAAGGTTAACTCGCTCATACCCTTCTTCTGTGTTGAGATAACACCACCAGTATGTGGTCAGTGCTTTGTCTTTGTGTCTGTAGAAAAATATGCATAAAGCGATTCTAATGTATACGTCAGAGTGGTATATTTCTCACTTATGGATTTAACTTACAAAGCATTATGTTTAAAGTAGGTCAGTGAGTAGTGCCTCATTACACCTTACTTTCAGCTTTGTTTTATATGACAAAGAAAAGAACAATTAATTTTCATGACGTTCTCTTTACTTCCAAAAGGGAAAATGTGAGAAGTGGAAAAAAGAAGGTTTACTCTTGGTTCTGCTTTAGGGTTAATATGACATCTGCAGTCGTGTTACAAACTTTTCTCTATTTTGTAAAAAAATCTATGATATTTAATTTGCATTTCTTTAACCAAGAGCTGGCATGAAATTCATTAATACCACTATAAATACAAATGGACCATTAAAAGCAGGTGTAATCAAAATATAAACAAATAACCAGCATTTTCAGTGGGGAGCACTCCACCATTTAAATGAAATATAAAACAAAACCGTCACAGCTGAAGAAGCAATAAAGATGCCTAAGTAACACTGCTTTAATACTAATATTTCAAAAAGAATTAAAGGACTCAAAATCTCAACTGAAACGCATTCAATCCAGAAAAAAATTACACTTTCAGAATCGCCAATAACTTGTTATTCTCATTATTATCACAATTTCACAGCAATTGAACACCTATTTCGTATCGAAAGGTCCTAGTCTTCACTTGCATATTGCTTACAGCAAATATTTAAGCAGCCAGTTGTCACAAAACACATTCTAAAGGCCATTTGCTCTAAACCCTTAGTACGCGAGTAGGCTCATTGGCATCTACAGGACTACCAACACGAGTGCAGTCTTGCGAGGTCCGGCGTTGACATTAAGAACTGCACTTTGGGCTGTTGACTGGTATCAGAATAGAAGTACTTCAGTTCACAATCTCAAAATTTTACAACTGATTATTGGCAGTATCATTTATTACTGTTCATTTCATAGCTGAAAGGTTTTGATTATCAACTCTGTCAATCCAAGCAATTTCCAAGTGTCTTGTAATCACACCTAATTCTACATCTAAATCATTAGAAGGATAAAGTTGTTATACTTGTAATGGTATTTGTCCTACTTTGAACGTTACCAAACTGTTTTATCTAATCCTTTAGGAAACACCATAATGAGGCTCATCTAATGGCTTCTACTAGTTAGGAAGGCAAACTAAAAGATTTAGCTCCTCAGTCTGTCTCTAAATCTTCTAAGTGAAAGATGATTTACAGTTAAGCTACGAAAAATGTGACCACTCTCGAGTCTGGAAAGTCTCAATCTGATTTCAACAAACTCAAATCACGAGAAAAGATTGCGTCTCACTAACTATAGATTTCCTTACCTAGGGAATCAGCATCTGGTGTGAAGCATTCATTAAGTTATAAAAGGTTTATAGACTTGTCTGAGCTTCTTATTAGGAAAAAATGTTAGATTTTTCATTGAAAACACTGATCTGAAAGGTTACGTTTATAGCTTCTGTGTTTGATACCTAAAATAATGTTTTCCTGTCCCACTTCCAAAAATGTTATAAAAGCAAATAAAATATAATTATTGTGAGAAGAAACAGAGTCATCTCAATATATTAAGACAAATATTTACAGAAATTAAAAGAGAAAGTGGGGTTCTTTTTGTTATGATGACGCTAAATACCCATCCTTTTTGAATTACTTGATCTCTGAAGTGTCTGAAGAACAAAAGAGGATACTACTGACATCACAGAAGCTATAAACCATTTATAATTACAAGACCACATTTTGTTTAGCACTTAGCGCAAAGATTTAACAACTAATAGTTACAGACCAAGCAAGTCAGGAGGTGAGAATATGTAATGAAATTAAAATAGAAATTTATTTGGATCGAGCTTTTGAAGGTTGATGCTTGCCTTTCGCCTTGTCAGGCCCCGTGCTGCACCATAGCCCAGTACCAGCTCCATCTCCCTCTTAATTCCTATGAGTCTCTACTGAGCGCTCACAAACAGGTTGGAATTTGCAATACAGCTCTGCACCCAGCACCACCCGGTTAAAACACCAACAGCTGCTCGGTATTAATAAAACTCAAGTCTCCAATAAACCAGTGGAAGCCGTTTTGCTGAAGTGAACTGAAATTTTCATTTCACAATTAAGCTCTGCGCAGTACAAAAAAAGACAAAACCGAACCCACAGTCAACTCGACTGACAAGTCCTGACCGGGACTGAGACGCTGAATTTAACAGAAAGTTACTATCTGGGAAAAAGAAATAAAGAACCAAACCAAAAAGAAATGAAAGAGGGAGATATCAAGGCCAATATTGACCTAAATATGTATTTAAAGCAACGGATTTCAAACATCTGTGTGGAAACTCACTTCCTGAGTCTTCACTGGTACGAGAAGCAGAGCTAAACTTCTGTAGGCTTCAGATATCCTCTCGCCCTTTGAGAACACGGCAACTACAGCACATAGTCACCTCTGCAAACAAACATTTGTGTGTGTCCTCCTCGTCCCCTAAACCAAAACCCCACCCCATGGACAGCAGAGGGAGTGGGGCTGAAGAAAGCACTGGAGGTGGACTGGGAAGAAGAGAGGGGGAAGAAGCTGAGACAAACAGCCAGAGACAGAGAAGCCCTTGTTATTAGAGGATGCTCTAGTGGAAGAAAGTAACAGGCTCATGTAGATAAACTCAGTTTTGCTAGTGGCAGACCTTTCTGCTGATTCAGTGACAGCAGGAGCAAGAGACATGGTTTCCTATACAGAGGTCTGGGAAAAATGAGAGAAAGCAACCTCACAGAGGTCACCTCACTGGAGATCCTCTCTACCGGTGCTGCCCTGCGAACCAGGGAGAACATTCTTGCCAGGTTTTAAATACTTGATAGTTGATTACTATGCTTAATTCATAGAATCATAGAATGGTTTAGGTTGGAAGGCATGTAGTCCCAACCCCCCTGCCCTGGGCAGGGACACCTCCCACCAGCCCAGGTTGCTCCAAGCCCCGTCCAACCTGGCCTTGAACACCTCCAGGGATGGGGCAGCCACAGCTCCTCTGGGCAACCTGCGCCAGGGGCTCACCACCCTCAGAGTGAAAATTGTTTTCCTCATATCTAAATTAAATCTCCCCTCTTCCAGTTTGAAGCCATTACCCCTCATCTGATCACTACATGGCCTTGTAAGAAGTCCCTCTCCAGCCTTCTTGTAGGCCCCCTTCAGATACTGGAATGGAATATAAGGTCTCCCCAGAGCCTTCTCTTCTCCAGGCTGAACCACCCCAACTCTCTCAGCCTGTCTGTTCTTCCTAAACAACAACAAAACATTTTTTTATTCTTTTATTTCTTAGGCCTCGGGCTTCCTCCCTCTCAGAAGGTCTCACAGTTGATTTCTGTTCCCTCTTAAAGTGCATCCTCACGGTCCACAGAAAGGCAGGGACGCAGCTGCCTCTGCACTTGTCTCCAGTGTTTCTCACTTAACTGCAGAAGTCCTTCTAAATGACACGGGGGAACCTTGCACTCTAAAGCCAGAAGAATTGGCTTTAGATATAAGCTTTTAAGTAAAACAGCCTAGGGAATATGCAAACTACATTCTCTGAAAGTAAATTTGGGTTTGATCCTAAGAACCACTCCTAATTAGTGTCAAAGAGAACCATTTCCTTGCAAAAATATTCTTCTGTCTTAAAAATAAAGTTTTGCACATTAAACAGGAACTTTATTACTAGTTTGATGGCCAGACGATAATCACCTAGGTATATAAGCAAGTCTGCTATAGCTGACACCACTGTGCAAAAGTTAAACCCCCACACCCTTCCCCCACAAAAAGAAAAATAAGTGAAGAAAACTGAAATGGCTTGAAAGAGAAGCACAACCTCAGAAGGGAACTTTAAAATACTTTAGAATAGAGGTGAATGCATATCCAATATATTTATTTGTAAAACCAGTAAAAATATTTGGAATAGACACAAGTTCATCATATTTAAATGAAAATTAAGAAAAGATTAAAGTATACAAGTTTAGCACCATGGGTTAATGCGCCCATTTCACCTTCCTCCCAAGAACATACTCCAACAGAAATCTGGGAAAGAAACTGCTTTCACGGCCTGTTCAAAGGGCTGAGCATTGTGCAGTGTTGAGTGGTTTTCAGTTTGAATAGCAATATAAGCACACCTGCTGAAACATTACTCTTCAGTTAATGTTTACTTGGGGAATAAGAGTTTGGGGTTTGGAGTTTCTTGCTATGACACCATTGAAAACGTAATTTGAAAAGGTTATTTCAGCAGTAGTACCTTTTCAATGATCTGCATTTGCCTGTTGGTCTGTTCTGCGCTTTGCTCTCTTGTCCTGGTGTGCTTATCCAAAGTCTTTGTTATTAGCAACCTGCTATTCATAAAACCTGTGAAAAGTTTAGTATAACTAGTGATCAAATGAAAGCATCTTCAAAAACACTACTTTTGTGGCACTGGGTGTAACCTAAAGTTGGAAGCTCTTCAATACTACGTAGCACTACTTTAGCACATTGATATAACTAAATTCTGTATGAAACCTTTATCATGCATGAAAAAAACCCCTTCCATGCTCAAGGCATTATAAAGCTCAGATATTATTTCTGTTCAATGCAGTGCTGACAATAACAGAACAGTGTGATGTATGACTAAGGCAGATGAAAACGAACATCTGAAACAGTCCATGAAAGCTGTGAATTGCTTTCTTGTTCTAAAGAATATATTCAAAGTTCGCTTTGAACTTCCCTCTGCTGTGAACGATGACTGTGAAGAATATGAGTAAGTGGAGAGAGCAAACACAATCCATTTTCTGACTTCCAGCTCCATTGTCCTCAACTGCGCTTTTTTCCCCACCTTTGCATTAGGAAGAACTACAGTACTAAGGAGAAGTTCCTTTATAGGTAGTCATGAAAAGGTTTGATTCATGGTCACATTCGTATCACAGCATTGTCAATCTACCCACAGTACACATCAACAAGTAATTTGTATTTGTTTTATAAATATTTCTATAAATATTTCTAGAAAATATTATAAATATTTCAGATGTCTAGAAAAAAAAACATACTCTGCCAATTGGTAGACACAGTATTTTTGTTCTCAATAATGACTCCAATGCAAAATAAGGTAAAACTACTGTCAAAAAACATACACAGAAGATACCTATATATTTGTCAGAGAGACTAATTTTTTTCTCTACTAGCTCTGACACAACTTATTTCCCCATTTTTGAGAAAGGGAATTTAGTTGTAGACAAATATGCCCAGGCTGACAGCTCCGGAGAAAAATACTCTGTTTAAATTTGAAGTTAATAGCAGTCTAGTAACCCACACCTGCTTACCAAGGTGATTCAGCATGGACCAAGAGCATCTCTACAGGTGTAACTCCTGGTTTTGTCACCCTTTCATTCATATTTACCCAGACTAATAACAGACAATTACAACACATACAATTCTCACATTCCAGATATAACTAGGTTTTCACTTGCCTCACAAATATACACAAAAAAACCTGACAGATTCGGATATTTACTATACCGGAGGAAGTAGTTACCATTTCGATAGGCTTGGTGGAAACATACTGAGACCAGAGGATGTTCTCTGGGTGCCAGTTCTTCACCATGCCCCAGAAATACCCATCACACTAACCACAGATTGCCTTTACGACAGCTTTAATTGCACAGCTTTCATAAATGAAAAAGGTGCATGGAAAGGGGAAAGGGGTCCTGTCACAGAAAGCCTACGGAGAGATGTCTGCCTCACAGCAGTCCAACAGCGCGGCAGCTTCCCCACCTACACGGAAGTTGGAGACTTTTCTCCCAGCCTTTAGCCTCCTCAGGACCTGCCAGGTCAAACAGCCTGCAATCCTTCTGACATGTAATTTTTAGATCCTCCCGGTTCCTCGTCCCCAGAGAGTGGCCTGTTCTCCATACCGGGGAGATTTTGTCCTTCTTTAGAGTAATTGACACGCCGGTGTCACACAATGTTGATTTTAAGACACTGAAATGCAAATCTACTCATCAAAAGCACTAGACAGCAGAAGCATTCCAGCACGTCTGATTCTTACTCTTGCTATGAGGAACAGGCACACACAGCTAGATCATGAGCCAGTAGTAACACTTCTCTGTTAGGACAAATCGTTTTGAGAACAATTTAACTAGAAAACATGCTCTGCAAGTAGCCTCTATCTGTATTTCCCAAAGGAAAATTCACCTCCCCCCCTACTTTCCAACCACATCTTTTTACAGCTTGTCCCTATTTCACTTTCAGAACACAATAACTAATGAATAACTTGAAATACTCACTTACAAGCAGGTTATATTTTGTATTATGGTGTAGAATTTGTCCATTCTACAAAACTTTACAGGATTCTGTACAAATACATCTGGCAAATTACCTGCTTATATTTAAAGTTACAGAGCTAATCTCGCTAGTGCGTAACATTTGCTGTTCTGGCTTTATACACAGCATATCAGTTTGACTTGTAATTAAGCTAATAAATGTATATCCGCAAGCACCAGGTTAAAAATCTTAGAACTTTGTCAGACCAGAATGCTCTGTAATACTGAAAAGAAAAATTAGTCCTATTTGCAAAAAATAATTCAAGCTGCATATAAAGAAAATTAATCTTTCAACAGCATTATCAGCATCGATATTGATATTAATATCCTCATAGCAGTCCACTTAAACACTGGGGCCGGGTAAAAATAACACTAGTGTTCTGCTGCCACCTGCAGCTGAAGGAAGAGTGCTTGTTTCTTCAGCAGCTGAGGCCAGTGCTTATATCTGAAGTTATACGCTACTTTCAACCGTTAAAAATATCTCTCCTGGGTTACAATCCCCAGATTTTTGTGAGTTTTATTCTCTCACATTACTGAAGAGAACTGGTGAGAAATTTGAAAGGCTGATCCACCTACTTGAGCAATTCATAACAGACCAGGAGGAGAATAAATATGAAAGCACTGAAGAGTATGAAACACAAGTCAATTAAGCATGCAACATTCAATACTCGCAGAAAGAATATTTCAAACTGGCCTTTATTTAATATTTTAATAGCATAGTATTAATAACTGTGGGTATTTTTAAATGTCCAGTGTCCTTATCTGTACATACCGTGCAACCAATTTGACTCAGTCAGAAGCTTTCTTATCACTTTGCTAAGGGAACAGTGTGGTATGAATAAACGTTTATTTTTATGCTGAACAAAACTGATTCATGTTCTGGTGAACAGAGAGCAGACGCCAAACGCCTGAGATCCACACTTGCCTCTGCTGCTGGACTGCTGTGTGCCAAGAGGAGAATCACATAAATCCATCATTGGTCTCAATTTATTATCTATATAGAGGGTCTTAATAATGCCTTAGGTTATTCAGAAAGGTTGAAAAACTTAAATGTTCCAAGATCCCAAATACAACAAAGTATTATTGATACACACTCTGCTGTATTGAAGTGAAACTATTGCTGAAAACCATTGAAAGTGTTCATGAAGGACTCTAGTGGGTATTGGCTGCTATAACAGCTAATCTCACCCTACCCTTCCATTTTAAAAAATGTTGTGAATATTCATATCAGCATAAAACAGAATATTAAAATGCATATTAAAATCCATACTATAAAACTGCATTGACACTGGGCATAAAACTTCTGTATCAGCTGTGTTAACTCATTAAGCACTACCTCTGACTTCATTTGTACAGCTGCTTGCAAGGAAGCATTAATAGAGAATGCTGCAATATTCTATGCCACCTTCTGGTCTTTCCAAACAGAAACCAGGAGTAAATAAAAGAAAATATAAGAATTTATTGCTGTTCTGTATGTGCAATCACAAAGAGGGTAACACAAAACCAGAATTCGATTTCTTCAGAGCAACCTATTAACAAAAAAAATAGTAAAGAAATAACCCCCAAGTAAACATGTTGTGTTTAAAACCTGTAAATGTTCAAAAAGAAACATGTTAGCTACTTGTTATTCTTATCATTTCTACAAGCTTTTAATCTATTTAACTTTTCATTAATAAAAGACTCAAAATATTTCTAGAGCCATCACAAACAGACTTGTCGCAATTTCTTATGCTTTACCTGTCACCACAACCTATATAAATAGTTCCTCGAGATTACAGGTCATTCCCCATGGAATGAGGCAGCAGTAGTCCTTGTGAAGATCTATTACAGCCTCGTGCCACATCCTGATACTTTTCTCTGGGCGTGTTATTTCTAAACATTTATCAGCATCCAGAAGTCAACCCAGCCATCTAGCTGAAATGACATATAAGACTTAAGACACATACTCATAGAAATTAAACGAACCACCTCTCACTCATCTTTCAGCATTGTGTAAAATGTTCCTAATTTATCTATAATCTTTAAAATAAACAAAGTGATTGCCAAGAAAGGCTCTGAAAGCTGCAGATCAAACTAGAAACCTTCCGTAACAGATCTACAGCTTTCAATGGTCAGTTCTGAATAGCCTAAATTCTTACATAATTAAAGTCATATATACACACACACGCCCGCCCATATCCTTATGCATGTATGTTTATATATGTGTGCATTTGTGTACACACACAGAGGTCTGTTTTTTAAAAAAAGATGTAAAGATATGGCCTGAAGCAATGCAGATCCAAGGTATGGACAGCCAAAAATAAAATAGGTCGCATCTTGCATAACTTATCACATATTGCTTCAAGAAGACATAAAAGTCAAAAGAAAATAAACCGATATCAACATTAAATCAGGGGAGTAGATAAGAAACTGGAAATAAAGCATATAGTCTTTTGAAAAAATACTTTGTAACAGTAGCACGTGTTTGAAAATTAGCAAAGAACATGTGCCCAGACATCAAATAATGTGACAGGTGGTATTAGTGCATGAAAGAGAAGCATCCCATGGAGGCCCCAGAAAATGGGCAGGGGCTGCTTAATATTTACTGGTCTGGGTACCCCGTCTGAGGGGCTCGAGCAGGGACCCCGCCAGTCACCCGTGCTGTCTGCCTCCCTCCTTCCAGCGTCAGAGCTACCAGCTCCGCCGCAGCTTCTTAGCTCTCTCGGCAATGTTACTATCTCATAAAGTGTAGTGAACCCCCAACGGCATTATAATTTAATCATAGCAAAAAGAAGAGTGACTGTCATGCTGTCAGCCAGTGATTGACATGGCCTGGATTTCTGCTGTCAAAGATTTGCACGTCAATCAATAAGAACCCATATGGCATGTGTTTACAGTGATCAGAAGTCATTTGGTATCAGTATCTTAGCAAAGCTTTGACGGAAATGAAATGAGATCCATGTTCTATATTCCCAAACATACAAACTACAATGGATTCATGTAGAGTTCTCAGTAGCTGAGTTAATGCACGTTAATGCTGAGATGGGCTTGAGAACACAATGCTCTAACAACAAAACCATCAGGCAACGTCTCCTTATTAAATTCAATGAGGATGCCATGTCTGCTCCTGGCACTATCCCATAGCTGTTCCTATCGATTTTGCAGCTTTCCATTTCATAAAATAATACATCTCCTCTAAATATGTATGTATGTGAAACTCATCACCTCTGGTAATGTCATCAACCATGAATTATTACTGAGCTACATCTAGACTTCTTTCATGGTTTCTTTTGGCACTTCATGTGTTCACTTCCACTTTCTGTCTGAAGTATTGCAAGATCATTAGCTAAATTTGGAATGCAATTGGAGAACACTCAGGCTGACAGAAGGATCTGAACATTAGATTCCAGAGAGAAAAATAACTTATCAGGCAGATATCCTTATTGCTTTAAATATCTGGCATGGTGTTCACTGGGAAACCATTCTGGATGAACGCCACAAAAACTCACATGAACTCACGCTGGTTTTATTGCAAATTCTTGATAGCAAAAAAATGCACGTCTGGTAGTAATCATAGTTGGGCATAATTCCATCCTGTAATGCAATTCTGCGCACCCAAAGAGTGATAAAAAGTGTCTTGACCCTTCTTTTTCATGACTGAGGAGGCTGCAAATTTACCCAAGTGTACTGCAAGAGCAATAAAGCTTTTCTCTCCATAAGTGAGTTTCATGTTCTTAATCCTGCCCGCACACTGACAGATCGTATCTGAGCACTCTTTCGCACTGATATTCTGACACACACACACAAAAATACACCAAGACTGCAGAATGACTGTACCACTCCTCCTATTTTTTTGTAATTTCTTCCTATTTCTTCACACGGAACCTCTTCTAATGAGTAACTGTTACAGCTGCTAATTCCTGTTTTTCTAGATAAGATGAGCATTAACTGTATGTGACATTTAATTGCAGTCAAAAAGTGTAAAGTACACTCACATTATATATAGCACTACCTGGACCATTCATCAGAAGATGGATAGCTGTCAGATTTCCTGCATCTCCCTGGGAACGTATCTAAACATATGACCAAATGAGTTATCCAGCAGAACAATAACAATCTGAACCTTGTTTTGATGGAAAAACATGAAAAAAATGGTAGAACTGGGGAAAAGGAAAAGAGAAAGAAAAGAGAAAGAAAAGAGAAAGAAAAGAGAAAGAAAAGAGAAAGAAAAGAGAGAGGAAAAAAAAGAAAGAACTAGGAAAAAGCCCAAGTTCTCTCTGCTCGAACTGCCAAGTCCATGTTGTCTTGCTTGTACCAGCTACTTGCATTTCCTGGATGGTCACTTAATGAAGTAATTAGTTCATCATTTTTAAGTCTAAATGCTATGCGCCTAGACAAGTTTTGCTTTTGTATATATATAATTCTTTCATCCTTTTATTGGCTTTAGTGCAATTCGGCGGTGACTCAGTTTGTGAAGGAGAGATGCACAGTTTGAGTTTGGATAAGAATTAACTGGCTATCCAGTAGCAGCAAGTTTTTCCTTCCTGCACAAAATGCTTTTTCAGTTTGGCACACCATTCTTCCATTGTGATCCTAATCAAATAAACTGATGAAAGTAAACATCTGTAATTCAGGAGGCGTTTGATCACTGCCTTTCCTCTGCATTTGAACCAAGGGGTTCTTTTACAAGATAACTGCCCTCTCCCAGGGTGGTATACGTGATTACCCAACTCCTGTTGTTACAACAGACATGCTTAAACCACCTATTGTGTGTACTATCCATAATTATATTTGTGGTTTTGTTCCGTACTGTCTCCTGGTCTGTGAGCTCATGCCTCTCCTAATCCTCTTTAAATGAATGACACGCAGTTCTAAGGCCCGGAGATCTTATTACCAACAATTACCAATTTCTGCCTTTTCACAACACTTAAGGAATCAAACGCACAAAGAGGATATTAAAGATCTTTCAAATACATGAATCAATAAGTCACATTGGATTAAAAGAATTTATCGGCAACCCTTTAATAAATCTGGAAGCATTAAAACTAAGAAATATTACTGTGACCCCAGGTTAAGTACAATAAGGGAATATAGATGATGAAATATGTCTAAAGATCGTATTGAAATATGTGTGCAGAAGACACACGGGAGGCTGGAAGTGCAGTGCTAGGTTGTCCCCCTCCCCCTTAATCTCATACCACACTATTTATTTTCATTGTGCTGGTACATCATGAATATTCACAGTCCATGGAACTAATTAAAACTCTTCATAACAGAAAAGAATTTCAAGGTACCAGTGTCCTTGCAAGGTCTGGTTCTAAAGCATGTTGGCCACTTTAAAAAAAAGTATTTCCCTGCTACCGGCCCCAAACAGCCTCTTTTCTATTATTTGTGAGTTTAAAATGTGCAATATGAGACAACCCAACATTTTCAAACATTGCTTGCTTAGACAAACACCCGGCGACTATCAAGGAAAAGAAAAGCCTCTCCCCACCACGGTTAGACCTGCAGGATAAGGAGGAAAGTAACTTTATTAACACTAAAGTAACCCTCTGGCACTTTTCTCCTTTATCATTTTGATAACCCAGTAAGTCTTCTCTTGGAATATTCTGTGTGATTTCACCTGACAAACAGCCCCTACACTTGTTCCTCAAGTACCAGCAGGTGACACGTCCCTGGAATTATTGGTGCAAACTATTATGCCCTTTTTTTAAAAAGTGGTTGCACTAAACTCTTCCTTGTAAACCTCTTCGGTATGCTGTGCTATGTGTATGTGTATGTGTATGTGTATGTGTATGCGTATGCGTATGTGTATGCTGAGTGCCATCTGAGAGGAAGGTATTTAAAGGTATTTAAAAGAGAAGAACTACACATGAGAACTAACTCTGAAAGCAGATAACTAAATACCGCACGCCTGCAGAAAAAGAGCTTGACCAATCCTGCAAAATACTAAAAAGAGACAAGTATTTTCCTGACTGTTCCTGTTGCATCCATTTTACAATAAAGCACAAATAAGATCTATATATATTTAACAAATACAATTAAAAATATTTTTTATTGATAACTATCAAGTTTATTGTCTGCATTTTGCAGTACAAGTTATGGGAATCAATCTAAAATCGCAATCCCAAACTACCGGGACTTCTTCATCCAGTTGCAAAATACAGGTTCAGTAAGAGAAATGTTTTGTAATGCACAGCTTGATTGAAATAAAATTTGGGGAAAAATCCCTCTCTATAAAGGTCAGATGTATTTAATGTTTGACTAAAATTGCAAAAAAATCGGAATAATAAAAATTACATTGAATTCGAGATACAGTGAAAAAATGTATAAAAAAAGTAACTTCCCTACTAAAGCCAGTTTTGGTTTTGTGTCACTCCCTCCATGTACAGAAAGTCTTATACCTTACTAAAGCTATCAACTCAACTTCTAGTGGTTTTATTTACTTAAACAATCAACTGCAGGATTACTGAAATTTCAATGAACATCTAAGCACTGTGCCCCTACAACAATAACAGTCATTCCAGAGATTAATATTTTATAGAGAGACCTTACTATAAAGTCAGCATATTAACTACATTCTTTTCTCAAACACAAGAGACAAATTAATATCCACTCTATGCTGACTACCAGACGTAAAAGCTAGTTAATTTAACTGGAATATCTGGTAGAGTAAAAGTGAAACAAAAATAAATTACAGACTGCACTGGAATACTAACAACATTTTACAGCCCATAGCATATTTATTTCTTTATTCCCCAACTCTTATGGGTTTATTTTCTTCCCTCTATATAGAACATTTACATCTAAGTTGGATTTGAGAGATTAGAAACTGGCTGGAAATCTTTCATTGAAAGTGGCCAAATTCTGAAAGCCCATTTAACTNCTGTAGGAGCATATAGACGCACGTCAGGCTACGCAAAGCGCTCTAAGATGACAAGAATATGAAGATTCGGGTATACACAAAATCCCATACAGGTAAATCTAAGCAGCAGTTAAATCCTGTGTCCCATCTCTAACAGTGCCCGATACCACTTGATTCAGACAGCCCGAACTGAGCTAACAGGCAGTCGCAGGCCCGAACTGTGCAGTTCTGGACCTCCAGTATAAGACGGACTCTGATAACCTGGAGCAAGTTCAGCAGAGGGCCACCAAGAAGGTCAGGCTGCTGGAGCAGGCGGTCTAAGAGGAGGAGCTGGGAACTGGGCTTGTTTAGCCTGGAGAAGAGAAAGCTTAAAGAGGGGACTCAACAGCCGCTTGTCAGTACCTACAAGAAGCCACCAAGAAGATGGAGCCAAGCTCCTTACCGATGTGCGGCATGGGAAGACAAGAGACTACAGTCATAAATGAATTCTGACTGGATACAAAAAACCCAAATCAAACAAAAAAAATAATCACTGAGAGGATCACTGAGCAGTGCAACAAGGGCCAAGAGAAGCAGGGAAATCTCCACCCTTCCTTGAAAGTTTTTGAGATTGGACAAAGTCCTAAGCAACCTGGTCCGAACGAAATTCGGCTTTGAGCAGGAGGTTTGACTACTGCTCTCCCAAGGTTTCTACCAACCTGAGTAAATCTGTGATAGCAGCAGTTCTGGCCAGGCTAACCAACCATCTGAATTCACAAGACCGTTCTTCTGAGAGCCGCCAGAAGTGAATGGGAAGAGGAAAAAAAAACAAAAAAAAAAATCAGGAGAATTATAATGACCCATAGCCCAGGTTCCAGGTAATGGACTTCCAGAGCTGGTAGGGTGATTTTTTCTTTATTAACATCTTGGTTTTAATTCTTGAAATAATTCAATCTATTATTGTTGCAGACCTTTCTTCCATGAGTATTTCTAATTGCTTTCGGAATCTATTCACGCAAAGGCACATGTTACAACCCGTTTCAAGGAGTCTCACAATTTAATTCAACAATGCACGAGAAGTATCACAGTATTTCATAGACATCAAACTCACCTCATTCATTGTTGAGCTCATCTTTTTTTCTGATTAGAAACGCTTTTTTACTTATTATTTACAAACAAAGTAAGCAAAATGTAGTCGAGTTTGCAATGGTCACTTTGGAAGAAAGACAGCAGTGACAAAATCCCTTTTGGATCCATAGCTGTCGATCATTTTTATCTGTTCTCTTTAAAGTTCAAATATTAAGATTAGATATAACTAAACACGTAACACTGAGTCGTTATTTAAAAACGTAATGTTAGCCCAAGAAATTATTAAGAGCATTCATAATAAATATGTTCCTTCACAGAGAGACAAGTTCCCTTTTGATATGCTTAAGGGCCCCATGGAAAGTCCGTTAACATCAGTCTTTCAATGGGTTCCGACAGGAATCATCAGACTTTTACTGAACAATAATTACAGCAACAATCACCTTTTCAGGTTTGGGTTTTTCCCCACTTACAAGCCTACATCCACATCTACCAACTGCTGTAAGCAGCATGCGCCTTCGGCCAGCTAAGGCCATTGATGGCCGTTTGAGCCAGCCAGGCTACAGGCAGCCACACACGCGCGCAGGGTCTGGACACAGAAGCTCACGCAGGAGCGCAGTTGTTTAGGATTTGATATTGTATGCAATTTCTTATTTTGAATATATTGTTTCTCATTATGACAGTCGCAGAGAAGAGAGGTTAATAACAATAAAGGGCTGCCCTCACTTGTCTGTCAACAGTTATTAGATACTCTTCTTCTGAACATTTGAACTAAATTTAACTTCACATTGTTACAAAAGTTGACTCCTCCCAAATCTTTCAGCACGTTTGATTCCCTCTCATTGAAAAACTGCGCTTTTCCTCTGCTGCTGGATACACAAGAAGAAACTAGCTTAATTTGCAGCAAAGATTAAGGTTGCATCTAAGAAACCTTTCTAACTCTAAAGGTAGTGCAACACTCGAGCAGGCAACCCAAGAAGCCTACGGAATCTCTTTCAGTGAAGATTTTTAAGATGACAAACATTTGACAAAGATGGTCTAATTATATTTGATCTTGTCTCTGTATAAGGGGCCAAACTAGAATGTCTGTCTAGTCTCATCCTGCAATGATTTCTATGATTGATGGTTTCTTTTTCAAATTTTAGCTTCTGTGCATTGTGCAAATAATACTTTTATTTCAAGCCACTCCAATCACTTGCTCATTCATCAGACTATAAAGTTTGTAAACACCATAATACCTGAGCAAGAGACAGTGCATGCCATGCAAATTCTAAACATGTCTAAAGAACTTTTATGCAATTCTAGTAAATCACAGGGCTTTCTTCTTTTTAAAGTTAAGTATACCACTCGAATTTTGCCTTACTCTCCTTTTAAAAGTGGTCTAAATATGCTCTGCAGAGATTTACCATTCATGTAGAGACCAAAAGAGTCCAGGAAACTTGAAAGACATAAGTCTAAGAAAATCTAGTTACAGAAACAATGGCATTTACTGGGCTCCCTTCTTCTACTAGCTGAAGCTTGTTTTAAATGACTATGGCCTATAACTTGGCATAAACTATTTACTCCCATACAACTAATTTTCAAAAGTTTTATTCAAACTAGATAATTTGGGAAGTCACTTTTCTTGCTTTATTTTTTCTTTTTCTAATACAGCAATGAAAGTATAATATTTACAGAGCCTGCTGTAAAACAGAAGGATTTGATATGGGAAAAGGAAACATTATGTTCACTTAAACCAGTAGAACCAGCTTTAAACTGGGATTTTCAAAGTTGCTAAAATAAGAAACCTTCTTGAAAATGCCATAATCGAATACATTTACATGTATTTTCAGACAACTAACAGTTGTATGATGGAGGCAAAATAGGGCAAGTTAAGAACAATATTATAAACTAAACTATGAAGTTCATTGATACTTTCAACAATACATTCAATGTTTAACATATTTTTAATAGAATTTCAACTAAACACAAAGCCTGCATCGTATATATAAACCTCCACTGGGAAAAATACTCAATTACTTTCTGCACGCCTAATGACACTACATAATAATCTTAAACTCATACAAAAGGAGTTTAAGTTTTTAACTAGGGATTTAGTCACACTTCATCAGTATCATATTTACATGAGCTCAGCCAAACACAAGTGAAAGTTTTACTGTCAACTTACTTTGCATGTTCTGTTATTAATCCATACAAAGTCCATTGAGGTAGTCCCCAAGGTACAATCCGTTTTCAAATGTTGTGAAGAGTGTTTAAAATCTAGGCTAAATGGATTTGCCAAGGTATGGATTTTGTCCTACGACAAGTTTAAAACGTGTAACGCAATTAAAACCAATCTGTAGTACCAGATACCAGCTTTAAAGATGACAGAGAGGTAGCGCCGGATATTAAATATGTGAATATTATGTATCTGTACGATTTCTACATGTAAGTATATTACAGACTTGTAAATATACGCATTGTAGAAATTATATAAATAATTACTATGAACACTGTTTTATTATTATTTGAAGCTGCAAATTCCCCAAAGGCACTAATTGAGGGTGAAGCCCCTCATGCCACGTGTTGCCTAGACAACATGAAATGGGCTTTCAAAGGTTTGCTATCTAGACAAGTCAGTCAAGTCTTCTCTCTATTAATAGATTTATACATCCTATAGACAGAAGATACAACAACAATAAATACAAGCATTTACAGTATGGGGCAGCATCGTAAGTCTCCATACCATTACGAATGTTTAATGTCTATTTCTATATAACGACAGTACCTTTTAGGTCTTTAACTACTATAAAAAAATTCCCATGTATGCATCCCTCCAATTAAAGGTCTAAAAAGTGAACATGAGCTATTCTTAAAGTCACATAAAACCGAACGTTTTAAAGCCATAAACTTCCCAGTCTATTAGAAATAAAGCACATTTGTATTTTAAGAGGTTTTCCAAGTGCAAGTGTGATTTACATTGTTCAGACACTTACAGTTATTATTCATTTCCGTGAAGCAATGCCCAGGAGAACGGCTATGCATGATTCATCTTAAACTTGCGCCAGTTCGGTACTTTCTGTTTACACCTGTGTAGATGGCAGAGGTTTTGTGGTGGTTTTGTGTTCGTTTTTTTTTTTTCCCCCCCAACGCTGTATTTTCCCTCTGAACTACCTCTACAAACACTATACCCCTTATTTCACAAATACCTGCCATTCTTACAGAATATTTGATATATTCTATGTGTTAGCCCTAGAAAATTCCATATAGTAGTCAAGAACTATCAAGGTCATTTCCTTTAGATGAGTTATGTTTTGACTGGATTTTTCAATTTTTTTACTATGGCAACATATGGCCAATCAGAGTAAGAAAATCCCATCTGTTTGCAATTGGTTTCAGCTACTATGTTTTAGTCTGCTGGTAATATTTTGCATTCTAAGCTAAGTAGGGCTTAAGCTAAATTTTTTGAAAAATAGACCTCTACAAAGGAGAAGGTTCCAAGACAGTTTTAATTCAGCAGTGATACTTCCAGAACAATTTGAAGGTTTTCATTCTATACTATTATCAGAATCCAAATAATTGCATTTGTATAGTATCAATAGTTCCATACAAGATAAAAGCATGGAGGAAGTTACGAACCCACCTACAACTCTAAGTGTCTTTGATATTTATACTATAGCCCGATGCAGCATTCATTGCGTTGAGAGATCAGTAATTGTCTCCAGTTCTGATTTAAAGCATTTAGAGGAAATCGTTTGTAACAAAGCATGACTGCTCTGGCACTGAAACTACATGACACTGGACTTGTCCAACCAGCTTGGAGTGAAATTCCTCTCTCATCGTGTCTCAAGAAGACTTCCTGCTAAACAAACACGTGGGTGGGGAGAGCAGCTGGATGAACCAGGACTGCAAGCCCGGGCTACGTTTATTTTTACTGGATTACTTATAATCCATACCATTGCTTCTTTCTAAAACTCTCCTATTTACATATTCTTCGAAACTTTTCGTACAACATATCACCACTTTTAAACGCAGCTAAGCTGCTTTAAGAAAAAACCCAAACCAGCAGCCACTGTATGATCAAATGTTGTGTTGAATTTTTTTAAAAAGCGGGCAATAGTTATTATACTTCAGCTTATATTCACTACATGGTATATTATGTACCTCTATATCTTCTGAGGCAACTAACCAAGCGGTATACCAGATGCAATGAAAGGTGACTTATGAGATTATTATACTCGGTAGGCATCAGCTAAAACAAGTTGCGTATTCACAGGACAAGGAAGTCTTTAAGATTAGTGTCTGATAAGGGAGTAAATAAACCATACACCAAACAGGAATAATAACCTAAGCATTTAAGTTATTAAACCTACTGTGCATCAAATCATCTCACCACGGTATACGATGAAAACTTTTGAAAATAAACACCTGATAAATCATTCATGCGGAGACACAGTTAAATATAAACTTATACAATGTACACAACCAAATGAAAATTTCAGGACAGATTTATTAGCTTGTGGATGTTCCTAATTATTTGAAAAACTATAGTCTTACTACCAATAGTAACAGCAATCTGTAATAAGACTCTAAATCTCAGGAAAAAAAAAAAGTCACTTATTGACAAAATGAAGAATAAAAAGAGAGAGAGAATTAAACCAATCTTGTAATGTAAACCAAACATATGGTGGGCAAGGGCAGCGGTCCCCTGCATCAGCACTGCTATCCTGTCACTACCCACAAGGCTCGCTGTAAGCATGAACTCAAAGATACAATGCAGAAGGCATACCAGAAGGAAGGCAGGGGAAGATTTATTGCCTTCAATTATTTTTGTTTAAAAGTTTCCTCTGGGGCACAAGCACGTAATATATTGTACTTTCCATTACCTGGTGCAAATGTAAAACATACCTGAAAAACACATTTCATGCTTATAACATATTAAAACAACAAGTAAGATGTCGTGGCATGAGTTTGATAGATTAACTGCCAGTTACTGATGTTGTACTATATTAGTTAACAGCAAATTAATATCATCAGGCATATTTCCTCTCTTATACCTGAAAAATATTAGTATGAAAACAGAGATTCTCATAAATTCCTATCACTAGATTCTAGAATAGGGCTTTTAATCTAACTTGGGACAAGATAAGCAGCAATTTATACATTTGTTTGCAAACATATTACTCATAATCAAAACCTTTTCTACCTGTTACGTTTCGCAATTTAGAGAATTTTTATACTATAAACCCAAAAACCTACATAGGTGTCCCCACGATTTTTTCACGGTGATACTGATTCCACCTGACACACACACACACACTGTTCTGCTTTATGGAATAGCTCTTAAAAAGCATTTCAACGAATTGTACTGAGTTTACGATAACTGTCCGTACTATAAAATGAGACCAGAATCTTTCATCAACACCTTTAATTTAAATTTATGTAGCTCTGTAGATTCACTGTTATTCAAAGTAAAAATAATGGCAAGCCAGCATGTTCTTCTATAGATGTTATATCACCACACTTATTTACTATATAGCCTGACCACCTGGAACCCACTCTCATCTTAGTTCATTTGTTTTGGTTTCTTCTCCACAATTTTTTCAAAACACGGAAAGCAAAGAAACAAATAGAAAGCAACTTGACACAAAAATCAGATGCAAACTGAAGTCTAAAATGTTATCATGTTGAACATATGGCTAAGTTTGGTCTTTCATGCTTAGCATTCCACATGCTCCACTGGATGCACATTTCAATTACAGTTAATTGTAATAAGTGACACATTGCTACATGCCTTTCCTGGCTCCACCTTCAGAAAAAAACTTGCAGACATATTAGTTTTGGCTAAAGCACTTCAACTTCTGTTCAGATACCACTTCAAACCACACAACAAAATGAAGCTTCTTTTAATACATGGTGGCCAAGTCCTGCGAACCCCAAGCCCTAACCATGAGTTGGACACATCCCCAGTCTTGCTGCAAGTCAAGCTCTCCTTAAAAGGCTTTCCTTAAAAGATGGCTGTTCTTCCATATCAGATCTATATAATCTTGCACTTCCTCTGACCTGAGAATACCACAGCAGTGACGGGTGGGAGGTGTCCCTGCCCAGGGCAGGGGGGTTGGAACTTGATGGTCTTCAAGGTCCCTTCCAACCTAAACCATTCTATGATTCTATGACTCTCTGGCATATTTCCTAAGTCCAGAGTTTTAAAATGGGAGTTCACAATCCACTGTCCCTAGCGCAGTGATAACCCGCACAGTTTCTAGTGATGGAAGTACATCCTTCCTTACAGCCCCAGTTTTGTGGGATTTGAGACTGCATGTCATCACGTATAACAGAAAAAGTGGACACAAGGGTTTCACTTGGATTTAAAAAAAACAAAATTCCCCAGTAAACATTGATCAACATCTCATAATTTTTGAGAATTCAATCAAATTTCTCAAAGTTGACCAAGACTCCTCACATCCTGCTCACATTTACTGTCTGAATTACAAGTTTCTTTCAATCTTTTTCTACCTCTCCCTCTAAAATAATTAATTTTCTCAATTATCAGAATACTATCCCATTGCCAGAATTAACAGGTTCAAATGTAAGTTCTCCAGCAATCTCTGGTAGCAGTAGCCGGACAAGCCAGCCCTTCTGCGGGGGTAATGGCAACTACAAGTAGAGTCACCCTACGTGACTGGATTAGGAGTAGTAATTCTATTTAAGGCAGCCTTTGGTCAACAATATAAGGCAGTGGCAGTGGCTCCAAGCAGCGCTCCTGACCTTTGATTTATATATCAATTCCTGGCTTAGACTTCCAGATCCTTGGCTGCTATTTTGGTTCTCATCTGGCTCCAGAGCCTTGGCTCTTGAAACACTGGCGACAGCACAATTGCCTCCAACCCAACCCTTCCCATCAGTCAAAGGATTTACTACTTCTTCCTGGGAGTTCCAATTCAAAGAACTGTTTTGTCCCACACATTCACAGAGTTTTGTTCAGTTACTAATTTAAATTGGGAATCGAAGTTTCTTCCATTGTCCCAGGTTCTGAAGGTTTATTGTGTAGAGTTGATATGATGTGGCTGACTTCACATTCAATAAAGCATTGAGTAATACAGAAATTTCAGAGCCAAATTTCATAAGTTATGCATATTTCATTGCATTAGTGACATGGTCCAAAGTCACAGCTCCAGACTCTGAAGCCTAGAAATAGTATAAAATCTACAAGAATAAATCATCCATCTCTGGTTTTCAGTTTTTTAAAGTATATTTGTATTGCTTCTTATGTTTACTGCACAATCCTGAGTACTAGAAATAGACTTTAATCAAAGAAAGCTGATGTTCATACACACTTGCACACTTCTAGGAATTAAATTGGGAACCACCCATCCACCTCACTTATCCCCATGAAGAACACTGCAGAAAATCCAGGCACTTTGTCTCCATGACATTACCAATACAAATGAAAGCAAAACAATACCCAGGATGTTTAAAAGGAAACAGGCACCTCTTTGAAGAGCACACTGTGCCCTACCTGCCCCTAAGCCTTTGCTATCATCACCATCGGTGGTATTTCTACATTTCAAGCTTGTCTTTCAGGCTACATTTCCACTCCATCCAAAATACAATTTATTTTAAATGTTTTTCTTATGGCTGTTTTCTGTTTTCCCAGCCATCCTCCATCCTTACTGACATCCAAATTATTTCTCCAGCACTCTTCCCACTCCCAAATGAACTGTCATGTCTCTAATCTATCTACTCCAAAACATACTGAATGGCATAGGCAGAACTGTGCAGTGGAGATCAGGAGTCCAAACTCTAACACACACCAAGGGACAAAGGCTGATTTAAGTAAATGTTAAGCACTTCAACCACAACTCATTTTTAGTATTATCTATGTATGTCATTTCATCTATCCATAAACTTCATAATTTAAAAACATCATTAATAGATATAAAAACCATAGAATAGAGGTAGACCTGGGCTATGTTTTCTGTAAGTTAGTCTTTCAGTGGTCTAGTGGGGTACCTGTCATTTAATATGGAATGTAAAGAGGAAGAAAGTGTCTTTAAAATGCAAACATTTCAACTTCTTTCTTTAGTATGCCATGAAGCACCAAAGTGACTGATATGCATATTCTTTTGCAGAAGCAGCTAAGAACACTGCTTCCCCCTCCTTTATAAAACAACTCTTTTGCAGGGTTCTAATGTAGATTAAGTTATGACAATATAAACCACCCACTGGAGTTCGGGATCATGCTATTGAAAACCACAGTAATGAAGGAAGATTCAACCTCCAGCTCAGTGATGACAAATGAGCTATATAAACTGACATTCCTAGCTTTTGCCAAAAAGAAAAAGAAAATCAATAGCATCTTTAATGACTAGCAATCACCTTTAATCAAACCAAACAACTGGTTGAGAACCCTCCTGTGATAGTAACAGGACTGTGTTAATATAGGAGAATATATGCTATAAAGGAGAGGAACAGGTCTACAACTCCTGCTCTAAAGAAGAGCTCTGCTACTGCCCCAGAGACAGCCGGCACGCGTAGAGCTGAAGAAAATAAAGCTTTGGAGGATCAGGGTTCAATTTATTACAAAAATATTAGTAATAAGATGATAAATAGAGAAGAGAAAAATTACCCTCTAGTTATATTAATTTGTTCTATAAACCCAAATGCAGAAGTAAGCAAACATGAATCTCTATTAAATTGGTATTTTCATATTTTCCAGGTCCAGACCATAAGGAGGTACAGAACGAAGGAAGTGGGTTTGATTAATTAAAAAAGAAGCAATACAAGACTGCAGCTGTTCCTGCTTAAGCACACAGCTTCAGAAAACTTTGTTCAGTTTTGCAACCTTGATCTCAAGGCGTTCCTTCCTGGTTTCCTTCAGAAGAGGATGAAGAACTTGAATTAATGCTGTACAACATAGCTAACCTTTCATCCAGAATACCTTTTGTGGCTTTTGTTTTGTTTAAATTAAAGAAATGCATTTTTAAAAGAGTTTTGGGAAAAAATCTGGTTATAAAAAAACCCCATAGCTGCTGAATTAGAAAGCAAAATTGTTCTGGTAAATTTTTATTTTAATATTTTGAAGTGTAAGCAAAAACTGTAAAAATATCATACTGCATTTAGATTATTTTAAACAAAAAAAAAAAGAAAAAAGAAAAGAAAAAGAGTGACTGTGCCTGGTTTATTTAGAATCTAGTGAGTGTTCTTAATGCAAAGGGGAAAGAAAGAAGTTCTGTTCAGGAATCCTAAAAGAGCAACTATCAAAAACCTATTGGAATGTGCAGCCCAGTGAAAGGTTCAGCATCTAATGATAACAGCACAGCAGTGATTCAAAAGCAAATAAATCCTGCTAGAATGAAAAATCAATGAGCTTTGAGAAATTCTGACAATGAAAAGGTCTCTCTCCCTGTGAGATCAAATGGAGAAGCCCCATTAACAGAGCAGCCATCTGCTTTTTCCTTTTTTCCTGCTTGTTACATACCGTACAACCATTCACGTTACTTTCTCCTTCATCAATACAAGGACACTCACAATTGAGCAAACAGGCCCAAATCTTGGGGGAAAAAAAAAAGGAAAAAAAACCATCTTGGGTGACACAGAAGGGAACCAAAAAACAGCCTTTAAAACCAAACCAAACCCAGCACAGGATTTGGGAATCAGAGAAACAACTCCTTGCTGCACACACTACCTCCAGCACCAGGGAAACCGATGTGCCCGTGAGGCCCTGAGCCTGACCTATATCCCGTTGAGGAAACGAAATATTCACACGCAGAGAGATTAAACATTTGTGTCAATCCTTTGGTAAGAGCATCTGAGACAGCAGTGGGCAAAAAGTTTAAAGAAGCCAACGCCAAAGCAGCGTGATTGCCCTGAATGCTGCTGAATAAACCTCGAGATGAAGGACAAATCTGTATTATTGACAAACGGCTCTCTTGACTCGTCTCCTTTGATTACCCACCATGTTAGCGTCTTTCCAGACAGCCTAAATGTTCCTAATAGAAAGGCTGAAATACACACTACAGAGGAAGACATTTTCCAAGAGACACCACGTAACAAAGCGGCGGTAGATAACACAAGCTTAAAAGAGAAAGGAAGTAAAAATTCCACTCTCTTGAAGGGAAAATTGGCTCTGATTCATTCCCTGAAGGTGACATTCATAAGAAAATCCAAAGCAACAAGTGGTTTGGATTTGGGGTCTGTTTTATCAGCTGACAGTTGAAATCTAGCTGTAAGAAAGGAAACATTCTGGTTCCATTCGTGGTGGTTAGTTCTCTTGTTGCCTTGCACGACTTTCAAAGCAACAAAATAGTTGGGAAATAAATTAATAAAAGTTAAAGAACTACTCATTATAATTAACATTCAGACATCTGCATTTACCCAAACACCCAAAATAAAGCTCCGCTCTTAATCACAGTCAGTCATGTGGACAGTGCACTGTGGAGGAATGTAACGAATGTTTTGGCTACAGCACTAATTCTTTTCAGTGAATAAATATATTTGCTTAAAAAGTAATGCAAAACATACATAGTCCTTTCCAAATTCCCTAAGTGTCTTCTCTTCTTTTCCCCTATCCTTTCTGAGGAACTGTATTTAATGGACAAACATTTCTTCAATTTAATAGTCTGACAGCTAATTAAGAGGGTATGCTAGTTCTTTACCACTAGAATTCAGATCTGTTTCTCTTCAAACAGCTCTATTCTTCACTACAATTTATACTGAAAGTATAATATCAGCAGACTGACTTTATACAATGGCTCTCAAGTTTATGACATGAGAAAAACATTTTCTCTAGTACTATAAATTCTAATGATTTATTTTAAACTAGTAAAATGTGTTTTTTAGTTCCATTGATGAACTTACATGTACAATATCGATTCACCTTTTTAAAAGCCTAAGCAGTGCGACGCATCAGAGAAAACAAACCCCATCACTCACCAGCTTGCAGCATACTGGCTTTAAGCTAAAGTAAAAATAACCTTTATTTATCTATATTCCCCCCTGCCCCCAAAATACCCTAGAATGTTAAAATTTGGGATGGAATATATATATATGCCTCAAGGAAAATGGTATTTTAGAGTCATAAAAGGGATGACAGCAGTTTAGGAGATACTAATGCCTGCTTGTGTCCCAGAAGAACAAGCTGTAATCTCTTGGTAGGGTGGTTCAAACAAAATAAAATTTACTCAAAAAACCCCTCCAAACTACTCTGTAAGCTACATATTTCTTACTTTTAAAAAGAATGTACAGTACTATCATGGCTTACTACGATTTCTCAGATGATTTCCAAATGTTTCATTACTACATAGTATGGGATACAATTTCTGATCCAGATGCTTAAAAGAACAAATCTAACAAAGAAATTTAATCTGAGCTAGACTTGGCAAATTTTCCAGAAAAAAAGTAGAATGATGTTTTGGAAGCTGCTCAAACAAAAGCCAAAATGGAAATATGCCTCTTTCAACCATACCCTAGGCTGCTGTTAAAAATAAAAGGACACTTACAGTTTCCACAAGTGTGAACTGCAGCTGAGGTTTATAAAATATAAAACGTAGATGTCAAAACTGCCCAAGAATAGTTCTTTACTTTTACCTAAAGCTAAAACAACTATTTTCTACACTGCATTAATAAAAGAAATATATAAATGAGAGGTCTCACATATACATGAAAGATTCTAGATCAATTAGAATGAAAACACTCATTATTTTTAAATTATTGTATCTTTAAAAATAAACCACGAAAGCATCTAAATGGTAGAAATCTGACACAAGTCCACTAAGCAATAATAATGCATGCTTCTATGCAAACTTTAATCTGACTATTTCAAAGCACTTCATGAACACAAGCTAAATGTACGTAGAAGTTTTTTCCATCTACGTACTAGGAAACTGTAGGACAGAGAGCTCAAATATGTTTGGAGTCACGTACGATTTACGTGAATTCAAATGTGCTGAGGTATTGTTTTATCTGATAGCCTTATTCCTCCCCTGAAGAAAGACATGGCTAAATCTTTGTATAGCCATGCATCTATCTATAAACACCATAAAAATCTTTAAAATCTTAGCCAATTTTTTTTTATTATTATTATTATTTCAAGCCCTTCAGAGAGGAGAAAGAACCAAATTTATCCTTGGCTCCACTTACTTCAGGCAAAGGATTTGGCCGAATGTTTGTATTCCATCAAGAAGAAGAAACTATGAACTTAAACAATAAAAATAACCAATACCATATACAAATTACATATGGAAGAACGGTGGTAATTGTCTGTCTTTCCACCCCCCTACCTTATATTATTGCTGTATGGTTGCAATTTAAGAACTAGAAAAGTTCCCAAACTAGAATTCCTACAGTGAACCAGCCAGACATAACTACTACAGAGAATATCTCTGCCCACCGCATACCACAGTCTGCGTGCTCTGATATCCACCACGGAGTTTAATTATGTAAATCTATAATACTATATTCACTTTATATAAATCAATTTTATTCTAATTTCCTAGAAAGGAGGAATGGCTTACAGAACCCAGAGGTATCTGATTTAGAAAACATCTGCAGCAAATCTAATTCACTCTTTCATTCTACTACAGCCACTTGGCTCTTAAAGTGTGAAAAATGGCTATCACTTAGTAAACTTAGTGTCAAACTACTTGAAAGTACGCTCACTTCAAGAATAAAAGAAAAGTCAAATTACAAATGTTCTTACCTTGATTGGAGATTTATATTTTATAATAGAACAGAAATTTAAAAGAAGGGAGACTTCACTATATAAAATCAATGATGAGAAGTTTAGATGCATCTAGTGAATAAAAGCTTTACAGCATTCAGACGCTTTAACTACTTCATTTATATTTTAATTATGTAACAAGGTACAGTAAAGTACAATCTTAAAAAAAGAATTGAATACAACCATTTAAACACGATGTTTAGACGCTGTCAATGAATTGTAGAGCTTTTAATTTTTCCTGCGCATGATTGCTATTCTGTTTTGATTTCACACCCACAATGGCCAAGCTATTTCCCATACTGATAACAAAGAGGGTTTTGTTACTGCTGATTGAGGGGTCAGTGGCAGCTGCACTATGTGGCTGACATAATCAGTATAAAATACTAGCTCGTAACAATGGCCGCTCATTAGAATATAAAACAATCGGAATGTTGAATCTGAAATTTCAGCAGCTGCTACTGTACATTTTCCATAACTTTTAAGCATCAGCTATCAGTGCACTAACTTTCTGCTTCTTCACGTCCCAGACCTCATTCTACTGATAAAAACCGTTTGCAGATTGTACAGATTTCAGATGCCTGAAATGATCCAGTATAAAAATAATCCCACAAAAATGGCAATTTCCTTAATCCAAAGCATTCCAGAGATGCATTTTGCAAGGCAGCTTCTCAAAGAGTTGCCCTAACATAGCAAAGGAACAGGCTGAGGCATAAACTGAGACGGAGGAGTAGGGGAAGGAGAGAAACGTTCCAGGACAGGCTCTCTTTCAAAGCCGGCTTCGCCCGCAAAGACGACCTGAGTTCATATAAGCAAAACTTTACTCTGTTTTTGCATCAGTAGAACACTACTGCAAAGAAAGCAAGAAAAATGATTATGTTTTGCCACTCACAACTTCAGTAAGCGTTGGCCTTGTCCGATGAAAGATCACTTGATTGTCAGTACTAGGCAGACAATAAATCACAGTGCTGGTGACTGTCTCAGCACTTTAAGAAAATTTTAACATATGTTGGGCAAGCCTAACACTAGTTTTTGGTTCCCACATTTTTTAATCTCTCTCTCTCTCTAAAAAAATATTTTAAGAAAATATAGATATTTTAAAGCAAATTTCAGTAAAGCAGAATACAACTAAGCCTGACAAGTAACTCAGCAGAACTTTTCTGGCAGGCAGAATGTCAGCATGAGCAGCGAGGCAGGAGACAAATTAGTGCTTCATTTATGTTATTTATCTATAAAAAAAAAATTAGCTTATGAACACCAAACCCTTCTTTCTCTCCTGTCCGCAGGTTTTCTCAGAGGGCCGCTTTTGCAGCAGCCCCCATAAGCAGACCTGCGCCCACGCACGCCTGGCAGGCTGCTCCCAGCCTCGTCCGTTTTAACAGCGCAGTCCTAAAGTGGCACAAGATTATGGACCCAGTGCCACATCTAAACGGCAATAATCTCTGTCAGCATCAGCAATAAAAACCATCCTCAACTAAGAGATCATCCTGGTGAAAGCGTTTCATATCAGATGCTATGAAATCATGCTACGATACTTAGGGGAACCTATGTCCCTAACCCAGACAACAAAGCAAAGAGAAACTTCCAGGTGGGAAAGATAACGTATTTGTACACTTAGTGGCTTCCCCCCAACCACTCTCACTCTTGCCTGGATCGCACCTCTGCTGACCAGCTTCCTCACCCATGTCTAACGTCCTCTGACACTCGGCAAGCTCCATCAGAGGAGACAGAAATGCAGCTGTCATCAACCTACAGAAAACTTTGCAGATACTATCTTCTTATTCACTCTCCTAACGACACCTTACATGCACGAAGACGTTTTGGATTAATGAGAATTAAACTGTGGAAAGAGAAGAAATGGTATTTTTGGAATTTGAAAATCAAATTGGGTAAGCACTGTAAATAGTATCATGAGAATATCCAGAAGAAAGAATGGATTCGATGGCCCAGGAGTTGGCTTCGTTCCTGTGCTTTCCAGGCCAGTTTCTGCATCCCTCCTTCTATTGGGTTTATGGGGCAATACACTCCTTAACTAGTTAGCGGTTACTCAAGAGTTATCCCTTCTTGTTAGGGACCATGGATATATGCATTTGCACAAGTAAACTTTTAAGTATCTGGTACTGTAATTCAATTGGAAGAGGAAAATTCATGTCTTAAAAAAAAAAAGATGACATCAAAAGGATGCAAGTGTAAGATAGCACTCAGGGGCCAACATGTATTTCTCACTAAATAGGGTTTAGTTTCACTTAAATATAGCTCTCAAGGAATTCATTAAAGACTAAAATATTCAGTCCCTGGTACCTAGAGCTTTCAGCCTTAAATACTGTAAGCATGGCTATGATGATAAATACACGGACGATTTTGCAATGACAACATGGCACACACCAGTATCTATCCAGGCATTGTTTACTCTTCTTCCCAGAGTTATAAACCCTTTTTTTCATCTTTAACAAGGCCATATGTTCAGCACACAACAATATTTACAGAGTCTGCAAACAATCTTTTAATAAGAAATGTAGAGGTAGCCGGCAAGTATTATCACTGCATTTCACACAATTCAAGCTGCAGCGTCAGCTGAAAACAGCAAGGAACACAGTGAGGGGAGAGAGGAGGAATGAATGCATTTTTGGCCAAGTGAAAATGAACATATTCAGTGTCAAGAATAAGTTAAGACATTCAGACAGATAATTCCTGGGAGACAATTGATTCCGGCACCAGCAGAAAGCAGCAACACAAAAGACCTTTTCCAAGGTCATCTACGGCTCTTCCCTTCTGACCGTGTGCACACAGATACTCTGAAAATATTTAATCCATTTAAACTTCAACTCAGGTAAGTTCCGATATCTCCTGGCCTGTCTGTCCCCAGGTCCTTCGTACGTTATTGCTGAGAAATTCCCAACAAGCCTTATACAAGTGCTCAAGAACCGGTGCGGTGGAGGTATAGGCTGTATGAAATAAAATCACCCACAGAAAAATAACACAGATCAGATTTAGTCGTGGTATTTAACTAAAATCGGTAACTATAGAGATCAGTGAAACTTAAAGTAGCAGGGAAAGAAAAAATGCAGAGCAGAAAATGTCATTTCATAGGAATAGAAAAATATAGATCTTGAAGCAAGAAGAAAAGTGCAGTGTCAAACCCTTGCGGATACAAGTCCTTTTCAGCCTGATTTAACAATTAGCTGCAACATTTATGCATGTTTTCATAGAAAGGAGAGTGTTTATATGTGCTTGTTTTATATTACAGAGACACACAGCAGTGTGCAATATTATCACTGAAAATTCAGAAAGCATTTATTAAAAATTGTGATAATCATGGTTGCAGAACCTCTGTATTAATAGTATACCTGTGCCTGTTCATAGCAATATATTCCCAGCCATTTCAAATAATCCAAGTAAAATAATTGTTTCTGCAATCCCACACCAACTATTTTCATTTTTTACCAGTCAAGTGATTTATCAAGTAAATCTCCATATGCCAACAGCTAACAGTGCAGTAAAGAGAACTTGGTCTCCACAGAATTTATTTTTGATTTTTTGGAAGTGTAAGATATGTCTGTCCTTCATAAATATTCAGTAACGATCTATTACATGCGAAGTGTTTAAAGAATAATTTAGAACTAGCACGCCCAATTTATTTTAACTTGTACTGGATGAAGCAGCCACCGTATTTACACGGCGCTATCAGCTGCCACAAGCAACTATTTAACACCAACCTAATGCAGTCAGACTCTAAAATTATTACTGTAAGTAATGTCAGATGAATGTTATTATCCTCCTAACTCTCAAAGATATCTGTTTCAATGCTCATATGTAATAAATAATTGCCAGTTGCAAATACTCTCCTACAGAAATAGTCACTATACCTTTTAGCTTATATCGCCAACAAAAGTAACGTTAAGAAAATTTAAGCTGATGTAATGGTTTTCATGGCATCTTTTTGACAACAAAGCGTGTATCTAAGATCTGACCACTCACAATTTCTAAACCAGATTATAAAGCTAAATCCATGCAAACCCTTAATGGATCAGGATTTTATTTCTAGCGCTGCAAAAACTTCAGTTGTGGCCAAGTCTTATCAGCTACAGTGGCAGACAGATTACAGAAGATGTGCCATGGATAAGTATGAAGCACTACCAGCTTAAACCAATTACACACTTAGCACAAAGTTGTCAAACTACAGATGAATGCCAAATCCTAACATGCAATTTCTAGCATGCTTACAAATTTTAAGGAGAATTATAGTGACTAAAGTGCCTGTAAGAAATGTGAAATGTAGCTGGGAAAACATACGGCAGAAAGGAGAGTATTTGGAAATATGTAAGATTTTAGTGGTGTGTATAAATAAGGAAGCCATACGAACTCAAGAATTACCATTTCAGAATCTACAGGATTTTTTACTAGAAGCCAACAGTTCAAACTTGTCTGCATCTACTCATTGGCAGACATATCTATTAAATTATTTGCCGGCTGAGAGTCATTTCTTTTAGAATCAGAAGCGTAGTGAGAGGTAACTACAGCGCAATCCATAGCCGTCCTAATTACTCTTTCTAGGCAGGAAAATGTGTGATAAAATGCATGGTTTGTGATTCACCTCCTCTGGTTCACTTGCTTCGGTACTCTTAACCTGTAGCTTCTGAGGGCCTTCTACAGTGCTCTTAAACCATATGAAAAAAATCTAGAGAGACAATCACTGTACAATTTAAGGCACATAATTAGCAATTATTTCATGCACACTTCACAATAATAATCTGTTACGTACTAAGGGAAAGAAACATTAATGAGCTACTTCTGGTGCTGCTCTGTGTACTGTGTTTGCATAATAATGAGGTCCAATCTGCTGGAAAACACATAAAGGACAAATTAATAAGGTCGTCATTTTTGTCTAATGATGCTTAATACAGTTTTAGCAATCTGCTCAAGACAAAAGACGGTCACTCAGACATAGCCGATTATGCATTCGCGTGGCAGATGAAATCTTTATTAAACAGAATGATGAATCTGATTAACATGCGATAACAAATATACAGTCTGCGAAAATGACCGTGCCACCTCCTGCAAGCATCCCTCACGTCGACTATTAAGGCTTTACTCAGATTGAGGTCAGACTGGTATTCCCGATAGGCGCATTAAGATAAAAGTTTGCCAAATGTGGTAACATGATGAACAAAACAATATCCTGTTATATAAAAGCTACTGTCTCAACAGCTGACTGTCTAATCAGTTATAGCAACAACTCCTTAATAAGTTTAAAAATTTAATTGTCAGAGTTTCATTCACCTTTTAACATGTGAAAGACAATTTATTACATTAGCTAAGCTCGATCTTAAAGCACCCCGAGTCCTCTACATTTACGGTACCGAAATATTTTCTGTAAGTTCCAAAGTACTGTCTTCTATAAAGTTGTTACCATTCCGCAAAGATGACTGCAAACAGGAACATACAATTATTTAGGGTGTTTTAAGGAATATAAAAAATAATATAATTTCTATGCCACTGATTTCACATAAAGTTAACGGAGGTTTCTAGGTCAATGGCAGACACGTGATCTAATTGAATTGGTAGAAATGTAGCAGTAAATTTATAAATCTAATTTTCAATATAAATGTATAATTGATTAAAAAGTAGGTTAAAAAAGATCATAAAAATGTAATTTGTTAATCCCACCTTGAATTTAAGTAATGAAAATGCAGTGCTGCCTCTTTAAATGATTACCAAATCTAAAGCAAATTACAGATATTAAATCCAGCGATTCTATTTTAAGCTTGCTTTGCTATAGCAATGTGATTTCTATTAAATGAACAATTCCTTGCCTTCCAGAGCCAACTGTACTTGATTTATAGACAGCACATGACATGAAGTAATTTAAGATGACATATGATACCTCATGACAGTGTACATGATTTAACACAGAGTAGGCAGCAGTATAAACTACAATGTTGATTTTATCTCTACAAATACATTGCTCAACAGCAGCAGGATCTTGTATTCAAGAATATATAACTGGGAGCTAAAACTGACTTAATCACAGCTTCTTCACTTTAAGGCATATGCGTTTGCTCCGGTATATGATAGTATATAATAAATCATCATTTTAAACTCCTTTCACTCATTCTATATGGCTTCATTTACATTCATATATTCCCAATAGAAGAAAACAACAGGCATTTGATTTAAAGCAAGGAGATGATAAAATTAAAGCTGTATTTACCTCTACCATCATTCAACCCCGGTCCATTCTACCTTTCTAAATATGTAACATTATTTTCACACACACACAAAACCTCCAATAAAAATAGTAGCTTCCCTCCTCTCCCTCACAGCTCTCCCATTCGAGTCATCTGGCACACGAATCTCGTCACAAGGCATACAGTTTGCAACAGATCCAGAGCAGAGATGCCAGTTCTGACAATGGTTTCACAGGTCTATTGAAGATGAGGGGATATTTTTTCCCCCGAGCCCCTCTCTGAAACAAAGACACGCATTAAGAGATTAGATGTCTCTCTACTGAAAGCCACCAGCTTTCCGAATGACTCTCCAAAGCCAGATGTGGTCTGTTTTAGCCTATGTTGCTCTTCCAGGCCTACAAGTTTACCGCAATTTCTTTCTAGTGGATAGAAACAGAATATGAGAAAAGAATAGGAAAGGAAGAGACTTATTCAGAAAACCTGCAACAATTAACGGTGTCTTTCTAGCTAAAAAGCTAAATCTACAGGCAGGCTAAGAACATAACACTTGTTTGTTTTACGCTAATAAACCCACAACACTTTAAACCCAATAGCAGCTGATTACACTTTTATATTTGGTGCACCTGGGATGAAAGGCAGGCAGTGCCCCTCTTCACCTGCCCCCTAGCTGGCAGCGTGAATGAAACTGCTGGCGCTGTTTGGTTTGCACAGCCAGTCATGGGAAGCAACAAAGAAGCAGAATACAATGCTCCTGATCTCCTGGCAGAGTTGCAGAACCCCTTATTTTAAACGTATAGAAAAGACAGTTAAAAAGGTAAAACAAGAAATCATTTCATTATACCTCAGAGGAACGCATAATTTCATATTCTTTCAGTCTACATTCCCTCAATGTAACATTTCATTATCTTTAATACAAAATGAATGCTAAAATACCATGAAATCTTAGTAATAGTGTTCAAAACATCAACATTCATGGTATAAAATGCTTTATAAACTTTTTTCCATCATCACACTGACATATAGTGCATTTCAAATAGCCCGTACCGTCGATAATGATGCCGAGAGGCCAAAACGTAAGGACCATATTCAGGCTTTGGCAAAGTTTTAGTCTCAAAAATCTCTGAGTAAATTCAATTATAGATATAACTACAGTAGAAATGAGGAAAATTCAGGAAAGGCACGGGTGTCCTAAGGTTACCTGCACAGCTCATTCAGGATGGAGCCTCACCCTCTGTCTTTATCTTAAACTAAGCCATTACTAAGACTACAGTAAAAATACACACAGCTTTCTTGTCTAGATTTCAAAGAATTCTATTGAGAATTTAGTTTGCTAACGTTGTTGGAAATACAATACCTATAAAAAAGAAAATGTCTTCCTGTTGACTCCTTTAGACTTTGTCTGTGTTCATCCATCAGGGTCTGATTAACATTTTTGGTAGTGCCACAAATGCATAAAACTGTATGTCTGAAAATTCAAGTCTGATTACATCACTTGTGCAAATATGTTTTGTTCTGTTTTTCCTTTCATGAAAGACACAGGTAGCTGCTGCCTATTTCCCTATCCCTTTTCGTAAGACAATAGACACCCACATCAAATCAGGTATAGACAATTACAATTATATTAAGTGACATGAACTCAGCCCTTAACTATAATTTCAAATCTCTGTGGTAGAAATTAGATGAATCATATACAATTCATCTAGATAAAATAAAATTTTCATTCTACCTTTTACAGAAATGTTATTTTAATATTTACTATAGAAATCATTCTGTAATCATTTCAATACGTAAAATAAACTAATTTGACTTACCCATGACTGTACTTTATTATTGAAATTAGTAACTTCAGCTCCTATCAAAGGACATGGAGAAATTGACTGAATGACACAGCTCCTGCACTGTAAGTAACTTGTCAGAGAATATTCCTTCTCATTCCAAATAGCATTTAAAGATAAACTGGCATTCAAGTCTTTCAAAAAGAAAGAAAGAGTGCTTTACATAAGCATCAAGAGATATTTTAAAACAGATAAAAGATCACAAGTTGCACTTCACATTTCAAAACATAATGTTCTTATTTTGCCAGAAAGTACCATGGTAAAGAATGCTTACTAATCTCTGCAGACTCAGCAACTTCTCATATAAGAGTTCTTGTGACAAAAATCACATATGATTAATTGTGCCAGCCTAACAACAGAACTACCCAGACACAAACAACAGTAAGTACTTTACATTTGGTCTCTGTCACCTGAATGCTGCTAAAGGATTACACGTTCCATGGTTGGACACCTGGAATCATTTAATATCAAATACATCGCTTCTGCACAGCCCTACTTTAACCACGGGGGCCGGAGGGCACATGCCTCCAATTCACGGATTTTCATTGGTTCTAAGAAATGTAAGTGATTCTGTTCTCATTATCCTTATCTTTTCTTTTTGATCAAAATAGTATGTGACGACCCAAGAAGTTTGGGAGTGGAGGGTAAGCTGGGATGCATCATCAGTCTTTGATTAAACACGCAGAGCTCAACAGACCTCAGTGGAGTTTTGCCTACTTCCAGTCAACAGTAAATTGTGTGGCACTCCTTTTATGTGCTAACTAATTCTCTCTCTCGCTTTGATGGCTGAGGGAACAAAATAGCATCTCAAAATAGCATCTCCTACCATCAACTTCCCAAAAGGTCAAAAGCAAAGGCTGTAAGTCTTGTGAATGGCCCAGAAAATAAGTCTATATATTATATTTTCTTGGCCAAGTACCACTGTCAATATCCGATTCTCCAACTTCTGTATTTCCAGTTTCCTGAAAAAAAAAATCACTGACCCACACGGTTTTGCTGTTTATCCGCTTTCTAGCCAAATGTTGTGCCTTGCACAGTAAGCTTCTACTGCCTTCAGCTTCCTTACTCCATAAAATAGCCAAACTTCTCCTAATAAGCTTTAAATCATCTTTCTCATTTATCTAAGGCCAAAGACATAGTTTACAGTTGTCACTAACATCTTTCAGCATAGCAGTATCGCTTTTTTGCTTGTTTCACCTTTCAAATGTTTCCTGGGATTTTCAGAAACATTCACAATCCTTGGCAAGAGGACACAAAAATACCAGTACCATTGAAAGATCTGATATTTTCATTTAAGAAAAAACGTTCCTTTCAATAAGCTATGAAAAGGAAAGATGTCCTTGAAGGAGAAAGCAAATGGTCAGAGCATTTAATTCATATCCAGTAAAGAACTGTTGAATATCGGACTTTCTTCAAACTTACAGAAACTAAAGTAGGACCAAGGGAAAGGTGTGGAAGTTAAAGAACAATGCAGACTCAACCACCGCACTGTGGCAATAAACAAAATAGTTAAACAAAGTATCTCTTGAACAAAGATGTAATGAAGCAAGATTCTAAGAGATGAAGATCACAAAAAAAAAAAAAGTCAGAATTATTGACAATAGGTAGACAAAAATCAATACCAAGACCTTATTGACACAGAACAAGAAAACAGTGTTTGCAGCAACTCCACTCAGCCAATTGGTAACAGAGAAGAAAACAGGCAGAATGCATGATTTGGACCCTGGTAGTCAACGGCCCTTACAAGGTTGAAATTTCCTAATAAGGAAACAATTATAGCAAAGCTTTAGTACAGTTTTGAACATTTTATATAACAGTTTAACGAAAGACAGGTTATAGTCTTTTTGAAAGCTCACGTGTTTCTCTTGGCTTAGAAATGCTCTCCATTAAAAATATCTGCAAACCCTGTCCAGTGCTATTTTGGAGAGTAAGAAGTAGTGGGGCAAGAGACTCGTACTGGGCCTCTCCGTAGGAGATTTCACACACAAATCAAGAGAGAAAATCATGTTACCAAAATCAAAAGACATCTGCAGGAAAGGAAAGAAAACAATTTGTTGTATTTAATGTAAAACTAAAGGACTTGACAAATGTTAGGTGGCATTTATCAGATATCGGTATTTACCTTCACTGTTCATTGGCATCTGATAAACCTTCAAAGTTTCTTTAAGATGACTCAGACTTGCAGCATCTGAGATGATCAACATCATATTATCGTCTTCTGAAATGCCATCTAGTTTACACATACAATTATTAATGGATTCTTTACTTCTTATATCAGTATTTCTGAAGAGTTTCCAGATTATTTTCAGTTCAATATTACTGTAGCAAGCTTTTCTCAAAATTCCTATAATTTAAGAAGTGGGGTGTAAGACATATATATATATACGGTTTTGAATACAGTACTGTTTGAACATACTGCAAACTTTCCACATTTACAAGATGGTAATTTAGGCCCTGATCCAATACCCACTGAAGTCAGTGAAAAGACTTCTATTGATGTAAATGGACCTTGGAAGAAGGCCTTATTTAAATTTTTTAATGTGTCCAGAATTTACTTTTCAACAGATAATTTTCCCCTTGTTATTACTCCCAGTTTGACCAGTGAGTTTGAATCCGCTTTGAATAAAGTCATTTATTTTTCATTTTCTTCAAACTGTGGCAGATTTTTTAACTTTCGTCAATCAACTGACATCTGAGATTCAGTTTACACAGCATAAAACTTCTTGCTGACAACGGACACCTTGGTAACCGTAGGCACTAACGTACCTCAGTGATTCACAATGCTTTCATTTAATACATAATGATTCCGTTTCACAGATTCTATACCAAATTGCACAGATATGATGATGCTGATAAATTCACATTAAGAAAATGATTGAAAAAGTCTACTGATGAAAGCACACAAGTCTTAAAGATACATTATGGTTGCTTCAGGAAAACAGAGGGGCAACAAGCGGCCTCCACCACCTTGGCCTCCCTTTCTTTACCCATAAGGCAACGTGGACTTTGCCAGCTGGCATATGACTTTAATAGGTCCAGAAGCAACAGGGGTATCTCCCACTCTCCCTCAGGCTCAGGTTTGGTTTGCAAAAGAGGACACTTGTCCTTTCTCAATTTCTTCCGATCCCAACACCGTCTGGTCTAGCTCCATGACCCGACACCGAGTTCAGCTACATCACACAATGGCGTCATGAGCTGCTAGCACACCGCTCCTGCCTACTAAGCCTGGCCTCCCTCACCTTCATGGCTGAAGAGGACGACTTTGAGAGGGTTGGGGCTTTTTTTGCTAGCGTCACACTTAATGATCTTTTTGGGCAATGGAAGGGACCTTAGAGAAGTGGAGGGGATGTTTAAAAGGTCCCACAACAGAGGCTGCCATAAACAAGATTCTGAACAAGAAACAGGTCTCTGCTCTGTGTCTAATGCACCCCTCTCTGTCTCAACACCCGTATCATTTCTAACACCTCCTAAAAATGTAGCGTTCTGGCTTTCCTTCACGGTCCCGAAACATACTTGCAAGGCACACAGAAGCAAATGTCTTATAGAATCACAGAATGGTTTGGGTTGGAAGGGACCTTAAAGATCACCCAGTTCCACCCCCCTGCCCTGGGCAGGGACACCTCCCACCAGCCCAGGTTGCTCCAAGCCCCGTCCAACCTGGCCTTCTTACATTCAAATTTGTAAAACCTGGGACCAGGTTAAATCCTCACTAAATTCTCCTGTAGGACAATGTTTTATGCATTGTGTAACTGTTCTAAGCATCTATATCCAATTGTTTCCGCATGTAATTGATGATTTTGTAATTAGATCGTTACCACATGGCCCAGGAGCCTGAAGATAGAGTACATTTTAAGAAGTAGCTGAGTTGTTATTACCATTATCAGCTTTTAGACCATCCCAAATTAAAGTGCCTCAAAAAACCATAGAGACAATTTCCAAGAACATACAATCCACATTCCGTACAATGGGTCAACTGAGGACTAGAAACCAAACTAAATTAACCCAAGGTAGGTTACATACTGAAGAATAAGTGTGATATACAGTTTTTCAGTAAAACTTTTGATAGTTTCATTTAAACATGTATTAGATTCAGCAAGTTACTGTGCCAAGATATTACCAAGCTTCTCACAGCAACTGGTAGCAAATTAGCACCTAACCCTTAGAAGGAACGTACCCCAATGAACGGGCCACTATGTTACAAATCATTTCTTTCAGCCTCCCACAACGCCAGGAGCAGTTGTCTCCAGTTAACTCTTAAATACCAGTCAGATTCCCATGGTGCTTCAAGATAGGTCAGTGTATCAACAGAAACATGCCAGAAAGAGACTACATTAACAGTAACATTTTCACTGAAATGCTATGTAAAAATAGTTGTGTTATTGTGACAACTCTCTCTTTCTCCCCCTAAAAAAGATGTTCTGCAGATCTCCAGTGCATTGCTAACAACTCATCTATCTAGTTACCATATCCAGTGGAGAAACCAATTATTCTAAAATATCCCTCCAGTATCCAAAGCTGCGAAGGTAAAAAGATGGATTAAGAATCCTATCGTTGCCAACCTGAAACAAATGACCAGCTACATAGATCTTACCCTCTGCTTTTGGCAGTAATTCAGCTCCACAGACAATACAATAAAGTCCTTTCTTGCAAGGCTGGTGCCGTGTTTCCTTCTAACAAGACAATATACAAATTCAGGTAAGTACTAGTTAGCATATAGTAACTATACAACTATGCAGATTGAAGCATTTCAATGTAAACACAAAGAAATATATCAAAACTGCTTCAAATACACTACTTGAAATACTCAAAGAAACCTATTTGAATCAATGTTTATCATTTATATTAGCTAATAATTAAAATATACACCATGCTAAAAATGTTTAACTGAAATAGAAATACTTTCATACAAAATATGAGGTATTTTATAGTCTGTAACACTCCATGCTATCAAAAATTGAGTTTGGAATTTTGCAAAGGAGGCCAGGACAATAGATGCCCAACACTCGTTGAGTTTCAGTTCAATTATATTCTTATACTTTGCAAACTCTGCCCTAAAAATTACATACTAATCAGAAATCGGAAGCACTGCTTGTACTGAAAGAGGAGTGACATCTGTAATGAGTTACGAGCTGGACGCTGTAGGCAGCCCGTACCTGCAGCTTCTACCTGTGTTAACAGGACTCGAAAACACTCAGCCTTTTTGTTTCCCGGGAGAAACAAAGGCAAATATTGAGTGTGTAACGATCTACAGCAAAGCATGCAGACCACGAATAAACTATTTCATCTGTATTATTTCACTTAAAAGATTATATAATCAATCATTCTTATTTCCCTTGCGCCTTAACATTCAACAGCGGCCACTTCAAGCGGGTACTTTATTCTATCTGCAGGGTACCTTTCTTTCACAGGGGGAGCCACTTTGCCTAACTGTAGCTTTTCTTCTTCTGCATCGTCTCTGAACTTTCAATCCTTTAATAAATTCAAGATTTTACGATTATTTTAGGTGAAGGAGATCATACCTAGCTATTATATCAAAGTGTGAGAGGACTTTTCAGTAATTCAGCTTTTATATATTTGGGAAGTCCAAACAAACAATTGTAGGAAAGGTGGTACATCGACTTCACTTCCCTTCTATTTGCAAGTTGGGCAGCATGGTTTTTAATTTAATATTGGGAACCACCATAAATATATTAACTAGGAAAATAAAGAATATTCTTAGCACTAACATTAAATACCACAGTCAGTTAGATATAACGACAAATTAAGATTGAATTTACACAGGTTTTACACCAAGAGAAACTGTCTACCCCTTGCCCCCCAAGCCCCAGCAGTAATACAAAGGATTATCATGCACCAGTTGTCCCAAGCAACACAGCTATGGTCAGGATTTGAGTCTGGTGAATTTGTGGATAGAGACTTTTCAAGAAAAATTGTGTATCTAGTAGGCCAAATGCTGATATTTCAATACATGTTTAAAAAAAAAAAGGGTTAAGGAGTGATTGTATATAAAATGTAGATGTAAACTAATGCAAAATATTTCACATGAAGGCCATGTCTTAAAGGATTTCTAATCAAAGTAAGATGCAACACAAGATCAAGAAAGGAACAATCTGCTCCACATAAGGAAAGGAAGATGGATTTTCTTTTTTTTTTTAATGATACGGATTTAAAGACAGACAAATCTTCTGGAAGACAAATAAGGGATAGTGGTCAGATCGGAANATGTCTTAAAGGATTTCTAATCAAAGTAAGATGCAACACAAGATCAAGAAAGGAACAATCTGCTCCACATAAGGAAAGGAAGATGGATTTTCTTTTTTTTTTAATGATACGGATTTAAAGACAGACAAATCTTCTGAAAGACAAATAAGGGATAGTGGTCTATGAGATGAGCAGACAAGCCACAGAGCTTAAGTGATTTCTATTATCCATTTAGATACACATAAACATAAAAAGTGGTTTGATTCAGAAGACTTATTTTAAGAAGACTGAGCTAGCAGAGACTCGTGAGGATCAGGTTGGTCAGCTCTCGGGAGCGTAGTTGCAAAGCCACCACCTGCCCGAGGCTGCCCCAGCATGTGCTGCGGGATACGGGACGGTTCTAGTCCGGAAGGCAGTTAGAGAGAGCCATGCCTACCCTAAGCCCTGATATTCAAACAGTTACTTAAATTGAAATGAAGTATCTTTAGATATGTCATATGTTTAAATTGCTGTCAATATTAGAGCTTGCTTCTGCCCTGTCAGCTAGTTCAAAACCATCAGCATCAAATGATTAAGCAAATACCAGGAAACCTAAATCAAGAAAACGTGATCCTTACGTGGCATCAATATAACAAAAAGTTTAACCAAAAGCGTTATACCAAGTGCTGCAAGATAACGCTTGGAAGAATACTGTTGCGTTTCTTTAACCACTCTTGCAAACAGAGCATCTAATTTTATAAAGATGCATTTATTGTGTAAAGAAGGGATACAATTTAAATCCTATTGATATGAACACATTCACAGTTCTGTAGAGGTGGACATTAGAATGCTCTTTAGATGAACTTCCATGGAAAATGACCAGTTAACAATTTCATCTCTGCTCTCAGTCAAAAAAAATAAATACTTATGAACCAATTTTAAGATTGTAAACATTCCGCATCTTCATATTTATATATAATGGAAATGAACAATCTTTTCTTGAATAATCAGGCATAGTATGTTTTACTACAGCAAAATCGTGGCTGTTTTGACTGCAAGAAATAAAAGAAATATTTAAAATAAAAAAAGTAGACTGAGGAAGATTTAAAGATCTTTATGTACAAATTTACATTGTTATATATTGCATAGAAAATGTGTTTGTAGGGCATACAAATGAGTACACATTTTGATATGAATACATACAAAACCTGACCAAAAGAAATTAGATCCTCTCACAAAAGGAAATTTGAAAGAAACTTCAACTTTTATATAAAACAAAGACCTCTGAAGAAGCCTCTCATAATCATCAAATGAAATGAAGTATCGAAGAATACGGCTATTTCAGTATCTAGGCTCAACCTATCATGTTACTTGATCTGCAAAAATGCTGTTCTACATATTTAATTCATTAAAAAAAGCCCTAACAAATGCAGAAAACCATAATTTGATTATACAGGTGTTTTGCTTTCTGAGATGGTATTTAATGGTGAATTAATTAAAACTGTAATAGACAAACCTCCTCAGCCTATAATTACAAGTCAAATGCTACTTGGGCTTCTCTTTAGAATTTCCACACATGATGTCCTTTCCCCACACAGTTATGATGAAGAATCTTAATTACATCTATAGAAAACTGCACGTTGCATAACCTTCACAATGAAAACCAAAAAAAGTATAATGAAAAATTGAGCCTGAGAGTAGCACATATTAAATGAGAACTAGAAAGCCCTCCCTGCTCTATAGTGAGGCTCTGTTGTAAAGGCTGCTCACTGTGTTTCCTACAGAACCCGGCACTACGTGCTAGTATTGTCCAACAGAAAAGATGACACACCTTTATTTCGTGATCTGGAAAGACTGATTTTCCGTTTCTTGGTGTCCATCTCTTGAGATGCTATCTGCTCTGCTTCTGTTTCATTAGTCAGCTCTACATTATTAACTGCGCTATTCTTACCCCCCTCATTTTGCATTATTCCATGTAAATTTGTGCTCCTGCCATCATCATCGATCTTTTTTTTAGTCACACTTAGTGTTTCTGAGGTGTCGATTGCAAAAAGATCATCAGCGACCGTGGAGTTTCCACATTCAATCTGATTCTCATTTGTATTACAGGTTGGAACCAGTGGTTCGATTTTCTGTTCCTCTGATTCTACATCATCATAGAGTTCTGGTGTGAAGTAGATACTCTCATCCTCATCTTCAGCTTCTGCAGAGATGTTTAACTTTGAAAGTTCAGCCTTCCCTCCTGCTGAAGGAAACTCACTGCAGGACTCAGCTTGAAGCTGTAGCTCATCAGAACGCTCTTCAACTGGAGCCTCAGTATTTTTAACTGAAAAATTAGTTGTTTCCAAACATGATTCTGGTACACTTGGTTTATGTTCTGAAATTAATGATGACTGGCATTGATTTACACTGTCAATAAGTTCACTAGCCCTCTGCACATTCTTTTGTTTGCTACTAGCTGTGGAGATACAGTTCTTTGCTACAGGCAGAGGTGTTGAAGTCAGTGGTTTAAGGCAGCAATGTTCTTTCATAACATCAGAATTAGTCCAATCATTCTTTTTTTCTCCCTCTATTTTAGTTGCTGGCACTTTGGGTGTGGAGTCCATATGTTTTCTTCTTTGTGTTACATGGTGAGAATGACTTTCTACATTACCTTTCTGGCCACCTGTGAAAAATCACAAAACGTTAATTAATTGTATATGCCTTCCCCCTGCTGATTTACAGCATGTTTAGCACATCAAAATTATCACTGTTTTATTAGGTTTACAGATATTTTATAATACTCATTAAGATCCAATACAAACAAAAGCCCAGATGTTACAACTATCTTTGCACACGAATTGTCTTAATTAAATCAATAGATTAAATGGCACATATAAAGTTAAAGTATGACTGGATTTAAAATTTTAATTTTTTTATTGTTGTGCTCTTATGTTATTTACATCTTTCCTGCCTGAAATGAAGTTGTAGCTTTCCTAAAATTTAGGAATGGATGGATACTTACTTGTAAAGCTGGTACTGGAAGAGATTATGTGAAAGGTGTCTCACAGCAATGTCTAAACAACAGATGTAGGTTGAACTAAGGCACTCATCTTGCAATAACGCTAATCTTTATGTGTTTCAAATACATTTTAAGTTATCTTCATAATTTTCAATGGGAAAAGAAATTTAAGGGGAAACATTTTTGATTGCACTATAAACTTATCAAACATTATCAACTGTTTTAGGATAACCAGATGGAACGACAATTAATTTCAGTCTGTTGAGCACAGCTCATATGCATTTGTGAATAATTATCATTTTGCACCACAGCACTTCTGTAATTTTAAAAAACATTTGTTTCTCCCCAAAAAGATGCAACTTCACATTTAATATTGTTAATAAAGTTTTTTTCCACAGGAAATGAACATACTTTGTTTCATTGTTGCCACGATGTTACTTGGCTGATTTGATGCTGTAGGATTAACTGAGCTGATGGTTGTAGTAAAATTAATTTCTGAAACCAAATTTTGCTCCTCACTTTTAGCAGGAACGTCTGGTGATAGATGAATAGTTGCATCCCGTTGAGAGGCTTGTGACAGGTCTTTTGAACTTGAAGGTACATGGAGAAATTCACTGCTGCACGCCGATGGACAATCAATGCCGTTCTGGTTTTTTATAGCGAATGCACGCAAGGATTCAAGTGCACTAGCAAAATTTTCATGGTGCTGGATTTGTTGGCGAACCCATTTAGATAGGCCTAAGAAAAAGAAAACAAAAAGAAGAAAATAAAAAAAAGCGTTACTGCAGAACTACACCATGTATACCAGATATTCCACATTAATAAATATTACCCTAATATTGCAAATACTTCTACATATGCAGAGACAGATTCATAAAGATTTCAAGAAGTTGCTCATGAAAGTAAGATAACGTCTGTCTTCCTTTCCAGGGCTGGGAACTTGATTTAATCAATGGGAGTATTTTGATGAGTAACACTAACAATATTTTTTTATTAAAAATGAAATATTAAACATTTTTTACTGAAAGGCCTTTACCTTTTTCACTAATATTTTTTTTAAGTTCCAACTGCTGCATTGCAAAAACATCATTATATTTCTTTTATGCCTTGGTGTTCATTTTGCTGCTTATCATGAATTATTAAAAAGTAACTTACATACAGTACAGCTATTTATTATCATACCGACAGGGTCTGACAAAAATTAGAATATAATGAAGCTTTTACAATTTTATTTCAGATTAAGTAGCAGTGACTCAGTTATTCAGAAAGAATCGCAACTGCCCAAATAGCTAAAATATAATGCAGTATTCTCTCATACAGCAATCATTTTTAAAATCCTCAAAGAGCAGGTGTCTTGGGCACAACAGCTGTTTACATGATGTTGGACCACACAAGAGTGAAGTAAAAACTAGCTTTCTTGATTTTTAAAAAATGTTTTTAAACCCATTTAAATAATCTTTTAGCGTCGATTTAAAAAAAAAAAACCAAAACAAAACAAAAAACCCAAAACAAACCCAAACCCAGAGAACCTGATTCTTCTGCGAACTTTTACTTTTTGGAAAAAGTACTAATCTTACCAAATCTTGAACATATAGATTATTTGTATTACTATCTGTATTACTTGTGTTTACTTAGACAATTTAAATGTATTTTTAGTGCAGACATGTCAGAAAACGGTTTGACTTGTATTACAGCAGCTGAGCTCCACCTGCTGACTAGACTGCAACATTATCTGTTTACATCATCTTTTTGCCCATCTCTTCTAAACAGGGCAGCAACAAAGATACATTATGCATTCCTAAGCAATTTATTTTCTCATTTTAAAAAAATAAATATTATTAATTTAAGATAGTGTGCACCATCCAGCTTATCTGCATTTATTTCTAGCCAGTATACAACTACAAACAGAAAATACTTTTTGCATATTGAGCATTTAGTGGTTCCATAATGAGAATGGCACAACCTTTACCTGTTCTTACCTAAAAAGCCAGAATGTTAAATTCGGACCACAAACCCTAATCATTAAAGCTCCCTACGGGCAGAAAGTATACATCCACTGGACACTTATCCAAAGTCCAAATAAATATCTAGTAACTCTTGTTTTTTAATACATACACATATAATACACACAAGCACATATATGTCTACATATATTATATACATTTAATATGCAAAGATTAAGATTCCTTAGGTTTTTGTAGGTTGCATTTCAAGAAAGAATTCTCAAATTCTGCATACTGAAATTTCTATACCACGATCTGAATATCCAAAAGGGGGATGAAATTAAATTGACTGAACCCTGGAATCAACATGTTTCAGCATATTTAATGAAACAGCAATACAGCATGGTACAGTTTTAAAGTTTTCAGTTTCAACGGCACAATTTTGAGTTCAATGGATAGATTTCATTATGACTTTTCCTATGCACCTGCATTTGTATAACCATATTTCTGTAATCTTGATTTTTCACTATCTGTTAATATTAAGATCTTTCCCAGAAAGATTTTTACAGCTTACCAGTTATGTACTTATTAGGGTTATTCCGGAAGCGGTCATCGACTAAAATAAGAGCACCCCAGTCATTCCTGTGTCTTATACACCTATAAGTGAGCAACAAAAAAGAGTGTATATATAATTAGAGTGCATATAGTAAAAAACCAGGGATTGCAATATGCAAATATATAGAGGAAGTGTTTTCCTACTGTCTTGCACAAAGAATTGTTATGGATGTCATGGAAGCTTAGTTTTCCTTCAGTTCTTAAATTTACTATACAAAAATAGGCAAATTAAATAACCCCACACAAATATTCAGCAGCTAATCAAACCGCATGACATTTGTTTTCCACTCTGAACTGGGTAGTGTAAATACAGAGAGAAGAACACGTACAAGTGTCAAAGAAAAGAAAATGGACTGATGCAACTGCAAACAGTTCTTTAAATAACTATGCACTTTTTTGTTTCTAAACCCTATGTCATTCCTAACTCTCTTCAGTAACGAAATGAATAATCCTACAGACCAAAGCTGTGAGCGATACCATCGAGTTCATAACTCAGTTGTTAGAGGCCTGCAGCAATAATCCAGTAGTCACTTCACATGCACTGATATCATTTTTAACATTTTTAACCCATAGTTCTATACTGCCCGCCAGAAAAAAGAATATTAAAGAACAGTGATGATATAAATGAAATAGAGAAAAGAATCTGTCAGTAACAGTTTAGGATTATTATCCCCATTGTATAAGAAGAGGACAACTTTTGAACATGATGTTTACAAATGTACACAAACCCCCAAGTGTGTCAGTCGGGGCTTAAAATGGGAGTGACAAGGCTGGCTCTCCAAAGAAATATTATTTATTTATATTTGAGGTCTCTCCATGATAAGAAAAGTTACCAAAACATCTTTAAGAAACAGATTTCTTCCAACTTCTCATTTTTTCCATTGCTTTAATAAATGTTCTTTCAAATCCTAGTTTAAATGATTTATGCCCACTGGAGACATATCCTACACTTTTAGAAAAAGTAGCGCTGCAACGCATTCCTGGCGTGATTGTCACCTGGCCACACACACCATCTGTTATATTCCCAAAGGCTGCTATTTCATTTCACGGACTTGTGTTACTTCATATAAGGTAACAGCACTAAATTAAGAGAAAAGTGTCAGATTGAAGACCGGTACGCTTCCGCTCGCTCCTACCCCTGCAGGCACCGCTGCAGTAAGACGTTTGCCTATCGACTGTAACCCCGTATCACCTGAGCAGGCTGTTCTGGTTGCATGAAAATAGTCATGATGAGCTGGTCATCCTTTGCCAAATCTCCGTTTTCTAAGAGCTTAGCCTAATGGTATTATACACAATTTATACATTTATGTCAGAACGGAGGTCTATTTTCTCCATTTACTTTAGGCTAGCATAATTTCATTCAAATGATAAACTATACAATAAGCAATTTTAACTAAAACTAGATTTAAGTTAAAACTTATTTCACAGTGACAAAACTTCAATTTCTTACTATTAGCATTCCACCATTTTCCTAATCTTTCTTAACAAATTTTAACTAATGCTTTTACTCTTCAAAGAGGAATCTAAGAAATCAGACCTGTAATAAGAATTTACAATGAGATTTTACTACATAGACTATTTTCTCTCAATTTTCTATCTAAACCTTCATTTACGTCGTCACATTTGTATTAGGTCTAATTCAAATAACAAGAGTCTTCCAGCTGATGTTTCTCTTCCTATCTATAAATCTGTGTCCGTACCTCTATGACAGATGTATGGCATCTATGATCGCTAGCTGTATCTATCTACATATATGATAATTTTTTTTGGAGAAGGATGAATGAATTCTATCCTGTTAATTAAATTTGGGGGATTTTTTCATTTGAGTAAGCTATACCATTTCTAAACCTGGAAAGAGACCAGTGAGCATGATAATTGAATTGACCTTTTGCAAAGGTCTGAGAATCGCCCCCATCCCCCGCTATTTCTCCCTTTCAAAAATACTTACAGCCTAAACATCAAAAAATTAGTACATTTGAAAAGACCTAAGAATTTTCATTTGGTTTACAAGCTCAAGAACTATTTGTCTTTGCAACTGCTTTCCTGTCTGTATATCTGGACTACAAGCAATAAAATCTACAACCAAACTAAAGTGGATTCTGAATGTAAATCAAAAACTCTGAATTATAACAATGCTTAAAGGCACAACAGACCGAGAACCAGACAGTGGCCAGTATAGAACAGCTGAAGACCTGATTTCTGCAATATGAGTTTTTTGGCCTGATTTATGCCCTTTGTGTAAACAGTGAGGAATTAATCCTTAAAGACGTGACACACACACAAAATTTCTACAAATACATATATTTATGTTCGGTTTATCTCACCTTCCCAGGGCTTGGTTCAGAGCCCTGTAAGCTTGAATTTCATACCAGTGACTGCCCGGTAAAAGGCCTCTTGTATTTTTGTGCTGGTCATTGTATTTCCTCTTTAATTCAACCTAAGAAAGAAATTATAAAATATTGTCTTTAATAATGATGCTGAAAAGGAAATATTCTGAGAGGGGAAAACAAGTAAATACTGATTAAATAAGTGAATATGTAAAGCACGCTTCAGTGTTTCAACTTTGTATTTTGCATACTAACCAATTATTGCTTTTACCCTTCTCAAGTTATTCTTAACATAATCTATTCCAATAGTTTATACGTATTAACAAAACAACCACACACTTACCCAAATCTCTGTGCTAGCAAGAGAAGGATAACCTGTTCACACAGTCAAAAAACCCAGATACAAGGAAATGGACTAACTAGACCACAGTTTCATGTGCTTATCTGGAAGTAAATGACACAATGGAGATCTTCCTCCTTCCCTTTATCACAAAGGCTGACTCCTAATCTAGTGCTGGGACCAGACCATACTTTTCTCAAGTGAGGGTTAAGCAAATATAACCCCTTCTTCTTCAAAAGCTAAGAAAGAACTTGTGAGACCTCGCAGCCTCGCCGAAGCACCAGAAACCAGCAACACCGACTCTAGTTCCCGGCTTGGCATCACCTTCCGCCCTTTGGAAACAAACCTTTCCCTGCCTAAATCTGAAGCAAAGGTGGCAGCTAAGGTTTGCCGGCCCACAGGTTAGCGTAAGGCAAAAAAGAGCACAGTCATCTTTTTAAAACGCACTCTCTCCTCGCTGCTTCAAAAGCAGATCTGATATCAACTGCAAAGGAACCCCTCGCCCCCCCTCCCAATAGTATGGACAACTACACATACGGCGCCTATCTCAATTTGGACAAGAATTTGTATTTGGACATTATACACAGTTGCAACACACATCATAAAAATTTATTATTATTGGGAGGGGGGTCGACTGAATTTTTTATTTTTTTAAATAAACAAACAAAACTGCAAGAAAAAGGGTCCTTCCATTGCTCTTTTGTACAGTATTAACCTTTCTAAACTGACAAGTGAAAGGACACGCTTCAGGAGAGAAAACAGCAGACTTCTAACCTCTTCTGACAGGTAACTTTCAAGTTGCATTTGGATAAGAAATTTTATTTTATGTACTTATGCCCTTTAAATTGCCTGTCAAATTTACAAATTCAATCTTTACAGCCAGAAAGTAAATTCAGTTTGATTTCACAGATTTAATATTTGTTCCCGTCACTCAGAATTTATTGACTGGCATGTGAGGTTTCCTTTGGAATCTTCAAAACAGAAGATGATTTCTTCTGAACGCTTTATGAACATTAAAACCATTCTTTAAAAAGGAACTTGAGCTTATCTGTATCCCCACCTGGGGAACCAAAAGGGTACTCCTCACCATTTAAAATGAGGTACGATGTCGGAAAACGTCATTAAAGTCTTTAAAACAGAACTAATGACAATATATTCCTGTACATACTTTGCATTTGTCTTCTAGTCATGGTATGTTTTCTAACCATTTCCTCTGTTGAAGAATTTCTGTTATCAGTAAGATTTTGGCCAATTCTAACAACTGTAGCTTTACCACAGTTTCTTACCTCGCTAGCAGACAGTTCAAAACAGCATTAGAGTAACCAGTCATGTGTCTTACACTGATAAAAATTACGCCATTTTTAATTACGTGCATTAAACCACTGAGGTAACAGGAGAAGGCAAACCAGTCGATCACCTGCATTGTATTGCACTACCCTGCGGTTAAAAGACTTGACTTATACACTCTTCTAATACACATTAGCGTTATGCAAATGTATGCTGCTTGTACTGCACATCAACAACGACGTTTCGGTTCTCAAATTATGCAAAAATCCACATTCTCTTGGTCTAAACATGTAATGTATCTTTTCTACCTTACTTTAAAAAAGGGTTAACAGAAAACAAACATTCTGTTTTCTCACTTAAACGCTCATGTCTCAGCACGAGATGACAGCTTACATTGCTGAGAGTTCAGTTTGCATTATAAGTCTACTAAAGGTAAAAGGCCAGGGCATGTCATTTTAATGCAATCAGAATCTATTTCATTGTATAACTCTTACATTATCAAGCATCAAATCAACGCCCAATTCAAAATGACATGTTACATATGTGAAAAAGCCAGTCTCTCCTGCTAGCAAATATCCTAAATGTGCAGTAAACCACAGGCTAGAAGGGATTAGTTAAAATGTCAAAAGACAGCCTTTTACTTTTACCTGTTCATCCTTAAAAATATACTCTTAGCTATCAGGCATGCTTTACAGACAAATCGCTCCAGCCAGCAGCAGCAGAAGGCCGGTGGCAAGCTCTGCCATCTTGTAGCTGTCAGAGAGATTAGTCTTTGATCTGTCTGGGAGGTCACGGTCACATCCACATTAACTGAAGTCTAACAACGTTATACCTGCTAACCGCTCGTTCCTTTAATGCTTAATTAGTTCGACATCTTCCACTATGGAATATGAACTGAGAAATAGCAACAAAAAATAAATGCCATGAGCAAATATTTTTTTTTTTAATGACTTGGAAAAATATTTTGAGGCAGTTTCTGCTACAATTCAAAAGAATTTTCAAGCATATTTTTCAATCAAAATTAGCAATACAAGTTTTTCCTTCAACAACAACATTAAACAATGTTCATTATATTAGATTTTAAGTGTTTGATAAACCACAAAAAAAGTTACCTGTGGTAACATTGCTTCACATGAAGAAACTCAGACTTATTGAGGATTCAAGGGATATATAAGTACATAAAGTGGATTTATACTGTGATGATCACAGGCAGTATCAGCTTATGGCACAAAGCTCAGAAGAGTAGCTCAAAAACTAGGGCTTGTTTTTGAACCCCAAAACAACCTGCAAATTCAGATAGAGAAGCCTGCAGCACGCCTCTTTAGCAACACACCAGGATGAACTAGATTTATTCAAAATTAACAAAAACATAGTTATATTTAACAGCAAAGTATACAAACATCAATCTGTTACAAATTATTTGCTCCTACAGAAAAATCAATGGTTGGACAATGAAATTAAAACACCATTTTCTCCTTTAAATTTAGCTCTTTCCATTCTGTAAATATAAAGCTTCTCCCTGTTTTGCAGTCGTAATTACACCTGAGCTAAGGAAATGTGAAACCCAATTTCAGCACATTTTAGATATCTTCAGCTAAAGGTCTGCACAGCATCCTACGTGCTAATTTACCTGTTAAGAAGTTCTAATGAGAAAGCATTTAACCTACAAAGAATAAAAACTACTATGCTACACAATTAATTACTTTTAAAAAAGTTTACTTCAGCAAAACCAAGCAGATGGTCCAGCAGACACTCAGCCAGAATGGTTTTATCCCAGCCAAAGAACGGGGCCTTAGACCTGAAGAGCAAAGCCCAGCGGGACTGCAGAATACGCATTTGGGGCATTTATCATTCATAATCAGAATACTTTAAATCTATTTATCAGTGCCCGTATCACAATATGCAGGCTGAATGGGCTAAGCCCCAGCATGCAATTTTTTTATTTTCCGCGATTTAAATCAGCAAAATAAACTGTGTTTGGTTTAACTGCATCTGGTAAAGTTTCAAGATTTTTTAGATATATTGCTTTATTTAACGAAACGTAGCGCTACACTTTGCTTTCTAAAAACAAACAAAAGATCCCAAGGTGTTACTAAGTTAACAAGGCGAGCCTGTTCTTTGATAGGACATCGCTTCACAAACATCTTCAATCGTCTCCTGTTTTCTCTGGTAGATTAAAAATGACCTCCAGAGTGTAACCTGTGGGATTACAAACCAGATTACCCAGAAGTCTAGAGACAAGACAGGAATTCATGAATACAATGGCACTATTGTGAACAGTTAAACAGAGCACGCATCTAAACCTGCATTTCTCTTCACATCAGCACTTAGCAGTGTTGTGACAGTCCAGGTTAAAGAAAGGGACAACTGCTGAAAGGAAAAAGGCAAATAAACTTGGAACTGTGTCAATACATGCACACATGCGCAGGTTGGTACATCCACACACACACACACACACACACGTAAACTCAAGCCCTTCACTCCCCACCACTCTCCTCCATCTATTCTCCATGGAAATAAAAGTCAGAAAATGGATATAAATGTTTTCTGGCATTCCACTGACTTGTTTCCCTGGTTTTATGAGAGGAAAAAATGGTAATGAAAACAAAGACCACTGCTCATATCATTGAAAAAACTTTAAAAGACACATTCATGTTTAACATCTACTAATTCCCCACCTCCTAAAAACAAACAAGCAAAAAATACCAGGTGGTCATTCCCTGTTTCCATCCCAAAAAAAAGACATAAAAATAGTTTTTAAGCAAATCTACCATCCTAAAAACCTCATGTGTCCAGTTAGAGTCTCCCTTCCACCTGAAATAGCAATAATTAGAATTCTTCAAGAACATACTTGCCATCTACTTTCCTCCTGACGAATGCCAAGCAACCATAAAAGTTTGTAAGTGCAGGAAAGTAAAAGACATGAAAACCTGTTTCTTTTCTTTTATATCTGAAAATCCTTAAATGGAAGTAGCATTAAATAGTGCAGCATTTAACTTTCCCCCTCCTCACTTCAAAAGCAGTAACAACGTCTGTGAGATTTAAGACTAATACTGCACGTGTAAAGGCCTGGGTGAGTCATAGACTATGCTTCAAACATCCTCCCTCCTCAGTAGACCTACTAAAAGCCATATCTAAACACAACGTCTCAATTTATTAGCCCAAAGGAAAAAGATACTATGGCAGGACGTTATCTTTAAATGCTCCAAGCATTCCAAGTGCACTGTTAATACGTATAAACCAGTATGAAATAAGCAAATGCTTATTACCTGTCACTTTTCAAACTAGATTCTGTATATGACAACAATTTATTAAGGCCATTCTAACCATCTCATATACCTAAAGATGGTCACCAGACACAAATATAACCCTCTCTTCTGCTTTCACACATAAATACTGCTTTTCTTTAAAAAACAACAAGCAAACCCCAAAACTGTGAGCACAGTAATACCATAGACTGTGAGTAAGACATTATCAGCTAGTGATGTGATCAATGCTTCGTACTGCTCAATCGTGTTCGAGATGCTCCGTTACACAGCTCCATCCTCCGAGCGTCTGGTTAGCAGGTGAGTCACCGGGAGGCTGAACTCCGCACCTACCGCCCTCCCGCGCCTGCCCCTTACAGAGGGTAGCAACACAAAGCAATAGTATGTGCATCAAAGCCACATAAACTTAAAAATAGTGCAGGTGACCTTTTCCGCCTGAAAATTTTCGACCTGCACTTAAAAATTTGCCTTCCTCTGATAAGAGCGACTAACATAAAGAAATAACAGCTCTGCAGATGTAGAGCTGAGTAGCTGTAGCTTGCACTGTGGCATCCAACCGGTGCACCTGAAATGACACTGAGCATCCATGGGAGTTAAACAGTCCCGTGTGTGTTGCTTCAATGAAGATATAATCAAAACAATGAAGAGTTACTGAAACTGGGGGGGGAAATAAAGTCACAGAAGTGGCTAGAAAGAAGCTATATATGGAAAAACACTGACAGCTTGTTTCCCCACAGCCCAAAAGCTTAAATATGAGATATGACTTAAAAAAGTAAAGGCAACAGAAAACTCCTGTCCGTTAGAGTCTACTAACCGGCCAATACCATCTTCTGGGGCAGAAACACAGTACTACCACTTTATGCAAAGCCGTCTTTCTCTTATTTTGAACTCACAAGGCATTTTATGACTAAATGCTTCCCCAGTATTCTCGCTCTTAATCCCAGTGTTAGAGATGGGAAGCTTATGCAATGTTGTAACCGCCGAACACTTTGAGTATTGTCAACTACACCACGCGGCATCTCAGAGATCTGGAAGTTTTACGGTTTGACAAATCTTGTAGCGCATTCACCCCAGGCCCATCTACTCATCTCAGTCTTGTAGGCTTTGAGGGACTGTGAACAAGTGACTTGATTAAAATCTAATGCAACCAAAACTCTCCTCTGAAGAGAAAATTCAATCCATTTCCAGTGAAGCAGAAGTGAAAAAAATCAAACAGCTTCCCTTGAGGTACAACGCTGCTGCATGCGCTCAGTGCCACCGCGTCTAAGGTGAAGTGGTAAGTGTCAGTCATCCTTACAAATCCCCAAGGTGATAGCTTCACTTTTAAAGCTTTCAACATACTTTGACAGTAAAGTAAAAACTTAAAGGTCAACACTACTTGCTAAGGACAAGATAAACACAAGAAAATCACTTTGGAATTTTTTATGGATCACAAAAGTAAACTATTAAATGTAAAGGAAAAGTTTTGATTTGCTGTATTATTTATCCAAAGGCTTAACTTCCGGATATATTCAGGGATGATTTCTGTGATCTGTGCCAACGTATTGACATTAGCCTTGCACCAGTAGAACAGAAATGCCATCCACTAGTCTTAATGCTAAGGTAACTTAAATGTTACCTTTCTTAGCTGCAGGAGTGCTGGACTCCATAGGATTCTACAACTATTCCCACAAATTAAGCCTCTGCCATCAATGTTTTTTTTCTTAATTAATTCTATTGGATGTGAGAAGAGTGTGGATAGCTTTGACTTTTCCCAACCATTCTTATTTCTGGAAAAGTGGGAAGTGAAAGGTTTTTGAGATCTCTTACTGCTTCAAACGGATGTAAGAAATTGCCACACCACCACATATTTACTGCATTGCTTATTTTTTGGGGTAACACAGGTAGCTGTACCTCCTGACATTTTCCTTTGGGGAGAAGGGGGGGGGAAAGTGATGGAGATCTGCAATATCCAGCCAGTCGGCTTGTTATGGTGTGATTCTGCACCCTTGCACACTGCATTGCCCCTTGGTAAGCAGTATCACAGCAGATTGAAATGATTTCAGAGCACTGCTGCAAGACAGGAGCAATGCTGGCTGAATGATAGGAAAGCACGCTCTCTAACAAAATGTACAAGTATATTGTCTCAATAATTGTTATTTAACACCTAGAAGCTTGCTGCATAACATTGGACATTTCAATGCTGTAAGTATATTTCTTATTTACATCCTTAACTTTATCATTTCAAAAAGCTACTTTGCAATTAAGATACAAAGTAAAATTGAGTACAAAGTGGGGCATGGAAGACAGACAAGTGTGTGTGCATATGTGTATATATACAGGCACATACACACATTGCATTTTTACCTTACTCAGTACTTCCCTCTCAGAGAACATTCAATAAATAGTATACCATGATTTTTGCCTTTCCTGTGAAAGCTCCATCAATGTTTTTCTGTTCCCCGCTTTATATTTGTAATTTTTTTCCACAGTAATGTAATGAAGAAGGAAGTAAAAGCAGCTCAGGTTTAGACAGCCATTAACATAGACAATCAAACAAAAAAATCAATCACTTTTTACAAACATTTAAATCATACCGAAAGTGATAACATGCACTGTGTCCCAAGGCTTTCACAACAAATGTCAGATTTGACTGGAAAGTTGTGGCAAAGCTGCTCAGAAACATTCAGCCTGCCTAAAACAATCCCATCACTAACAGGGCAGTCTTCGAGCTCTGAAAGAATTCTTAACTTCACAGGGAATTTTCAAATTCTACTAAACACAACAATGACCTTCCCATAGAATGTAATTGTCTGTACTAGTTTGCCCATATTTTAAAACAATACTTTATTTTCAATAAGAAGTGAAAATATTTTTTAAGTGATGCAAAGCTACGACAGAATTCATACAGAGCATGGTAAGTTTCTCAACTCAGGTTAAACATCTAAACAATCATTTTCTTAAAAATTTTTCTTTTCCTAGAATATAGCATGTAAGAAATTAGTTATTTCAGTAACCATTTATCTAGCACAAGATTCTTTCTCCTTTCAATGAAGAAAAAACATATGGGTTTAATAATTGCCACAAGGACTAGAAATTAACTTAAATGTATAGAAAAAAATGCCATTATTTTGAAATGATACACATAGCTCAATTTGTTGAGCCCTCAAGAAAGAGGAAAGAAACTTCAGCCCGATAGCTGCAAACTCTTTGTATCATTAAGTTACATATAACCCAGAAAATTGTAATTGAAATGATGTGTTCCATCATGTTTCCCAAATTATGTTGCTGGAAACAATAAAGGAAGTATTTGCCATCATAGTTCACATTCACCCTATAGCAGCTATGGGAAATACTTCTCATTAACGGCAACCCCGGCCACAGTTCTTAAGTAATGTCACCGCAGAGAAAGCCTCGCCTTATCAAGTTTACTTTCCTTGCACATCTACTGATGTAAAAGGGTTTGACTGCATTTTCCTCTGTATTTTGGTAAAGTTCTCTTAGCTGTTACATGATTAAGTACACTCTACTGTACTACGATCAAAAGCATCTGGAAAGGTGGAAGTGAAGAAATGCTCTCTGGGAAAGTTAGCTTAATGCTTGCACTTCAGAGTCGCCCATTATCAACATTTCATAGCGAGTTTCTTTATTTTCAGGTCCCCGAGGTAAGAACAGTAAATTATGACTTGAACTAAACAAGTCACACTTGGCTCCAAAATCAGATTTTCCTACCTCCAGTTTCAGGTCCCAGAGGTGGGCAGAGGAAATCCTGGTCACAGCCAAAGAAGTCATTTTTGGCTCTGAAATAAATTTTCCTGCTTTACTAGAGCCAAACCCTACCATTGAGAGTACCATAGCTTTAAGCAATACTTTAACATTTCTTTTATATATTTTGCTTTAGCAACCTGATTCTTCAGCAATTTGAAACCATTTTCAATAACACAGAATTAGGGTTTTGGCCTCTCTTTCTAAAATCACTATTGTTTATTATCAAGTACACTTCTGAGCCTTAATCATTTCTTTCTCCAACACTGACAAAGTGCTTTAGACCCCTCTCTTTGTGAAAATGAGTGCACGTAAGATACCACATATCTAAAATTTTTACGTGAGGCAACTGGAAAATAAACTAAATTATATTCTTTAAAGGTTCTACAGAAAATAAGGTAACTTATAAAAGCATACAGCTACTTCAGGAGAGCAAATGCTTGCCATTTAATACCAGAAGTTGTGGCATGTATTTAGCACAAACATATGGAGAAAATAAAATTGGATATTATACATCACACTTGACAATGAGTTTCTTGCCCATATAAAGACTGATGTCTGGATCCAAAAATGCTACAATTCAAAATATATAACAGAAGTTAATGAATAGTATGTTAGCATCAGATAACATGTATATGGGATTACACATCTTTTCCTGTCACATTATTTATGTTCTCTAATATTACAGTTCACTGGTATTAGCATCAAGTTACAAATCATAAAATATATTTAGAAAGCAGGTTGATCGCAGACCAGTAATGTTAGTGGAGATGAGCCAACATCAAACTGCCAACATGAAATACTGGTCTCCAAAGGTATGACTCTACAAACCCTTGTGATTGTGCTCAGTCCTAGAAGTATTAAAGGGATTACTCACACAAGTAAAAGCTATGTGCAGGAGTAAGGGGTTATGGAATTGAGTCTTAAGAGGACGTTTATTAACCCAAAAAAGCAGACATGCAAGTGCATTTTCATGTAGAAGCAGAGCACTTTTTAGTGATTTAAACCAATCCCAGAAGTATATCATTCAGGGATATTCCAAGGGAATTGTTAATCACTTGCATTTCCTATTTTTAAAGGGATGTCATTATTAATCATCTTACCAGTTTCTTCGCTCGGTATATCCACTAAGCACCGATTGCTATGTAAAGGCAACAGATGTACCCATGTTCGCAATTGTATGTCTATATAGGTCTAACTTGACTCGTGTCACCGTGTTTTGAATTTTCTTCTGTCTGCTCAAAACTCAAGCTCCTCCCAAAACTTCAAAGCTGGAAGTTTTAATCAGTTTTGTGGTTAGCCTACAAAATCTAAAGAAACATTAACTGACTATATCATAAAATCAAATGTTGTATCTATCCTATAAAATTTAACTGTTTAGTTTGGGAAGTTAGCATAGTCTAAAATCCTACAAAAAAGACAAACTGTACAGTGTCCTCTAAAGTTTAAAAATCTGGATTGTTCTAACCCCAGAAGGAAAAAAGAATTCCAATAGAAAAAAAACGTTAATAAGGAGAAACATGTAAAATAAAATCAGCCACCCTAAACGAAAGTCACTCAGTTGTACTTGGAAGGAAGAATCCATATCTGCTTAGTATAATGAGCACTACTGATATGCTTTGAAAATAATCCTGAATAGGAAAGGTACTTGAATAAAATATTGTAATCATAGTCTTCCTGATAGTTGTATCATAAATTATTTCTACTGTTTAACGCAAGGAGTATTTGAACATCAGCTTTCACTTTAAAACCCAATTCTATTCTCACCTCAGTTCCGAAGGATTTAGATTTGATTATAAAAGTACGGTTAGAAGATGAAGTTGCATCATAAGTGGGATGACACGAGTATTATTTAGCCCCCCGGCAACTGGGCTTGTGACGTTTGGATTCTACTCTTAATGAAATAGTAATACAGCCAACCAAACTCCAACTGGTTAGGACAACAGGTTAAGGCTTAACTATAGCCAACGAATTGTCTATAATTAACAAAGAATCTATTTTCATTTCAGGTAATGCTAATAACTGTCTGCTACACGACAGCATGGTTTATAGCATCCCTTTAATCCCTACAAATTCGATGCGCCTTTTTTCCTTATTGAGAAATTAATACTCCTTCAGTTCTATGAAGTTTTACTCACTGAAGGTAATCCCATAGCATTTAGAAGAATTATAATATAGTGTACAGGAATAAAAATTTGTTTTCCTTGCTAATGTTCAGGTAAGGTCAGTTGGTCTACGGGAACTGAATTAAAAACCAACAATTTGCATTTGTTAATACACAGAGACTATTAAAAATAGGATATCACATTCTTATATAAAGTTAAATTTTTTAAACTGTAGCACTTACTTTTCTGCTCCCTTTTATAATACATGTGTTTCATCCCATTCTGGGAAGCAATACTATTGGATTAACTCTCCCAGAAATACACAAAAAGAATAGTTTCAGGTGAAAACTGGTGTTGTGTCCCATTCTCCCTCCCCTCTCCTCTTTTTATTTTCAATTTTATATGCCAATCTTCACTATCAACAACCAATTTTTCTTAAAAATATTATTCCAAATCCCTTCCTGAGCTGACATGCCACTGAAAAAGATGCTTAATCTTCCAAATTTCTTTTGTATCTGTGCTTACATTTCTACAAAGCTACTGATCAATCTTCTTCAGTAACCAAAGTGACTATCCTTCACCCTATCCTCTTCACACAATTGAGCTCAACCAGTAAAAGAAATATGCATTAATCCAGTACTTCTTGGGGTATCTGATAAACCTAAAGCTTTGGACCAAACAAAACATCATTCAATTTAAAGGGAAGTACTGCTAGCTGGCTATCACTCTGACTCCAAGTTCTTGAGCAAAAGACACATTTACAATAAAAACTATTTCCCCTAGCATTTATTCTAGGAGCACTGCCATGCACCAGACAGCTCCTCAAATCTGATGCTAAGAGACTGGTGCGTGCCCTTCTCTCATCTAGAATTGATCACTGCAGTGCTTTGTGCATTACCGTATCTAAATATATACACTCAACCCTTTAGCTGCTCACAATTTGGCAGCTAGTCTTTCTATCCCTACTTAAAAATTTAGAGTTTTTCTTCAATCTAATTAAAAAAAATAGTTTAACACAACACTGATTTTTTGGAATTTAGTTATCAGTAATGGGATGTACTGCCTATGATTCTATTAAATTACATATTTGGTTGAACTCGAGGTAAAAATCAAATACACTATTTTAATTTTAAGGAACATAATCCACTGTGAACATAATTCACTCTTGACACATTCTTTTCAATTTAGTTTTGTATCATTTAGAACACAAAACCAGTGACTTTCTGGAAATCATTTGGAGTAAAGTGTAAGAGTTGCAGCCATACTACAGACCAAATATTTCCAAAATATCGTTCCAGCATATGTCTCTAAAACAAAGCATTTCTAACTCTTTCTAGAGTGCTAAGTATTCTTTGAATGTAAACGTTTTTATACTAAAGTACAGTGTATTATATTTTACTAAGGTAAAAAATGTTGTGGCTGAGTAAGTGCTTCAAGAAAGTTATGCAAGCACTGAAAGAACATCGCAGCAGCAGCCACCACTAATATAACCTTACTAGTCCTTATAGGATGTGGGTTTTTTTCCACCAAGGCTGTAATTAGGCACACACTGTAGACAACAAAGAAGTCTTTGGTTGTTCTCTTAAGCCCAGAACACATCTCTAAACCCAAAGCTGAGTCTGTTTGGGCTTTCAAGTGCAAACCTATGATTTTCTTATTTGGTTTGGCATTACTAATAACCAGAATCCAGCTGTTCCTGGTATTTATTTATTCTGCAATACTTCACTTTGTTTCTCAGCTTCACAAAGTAGTCCCAAAAAGCTCTAAAAGGTACACATAAGATAAAGCAGTGACACTGGCTATTATCACCGGGAAGAAGTGTGCCAGCAACTGGCACCTAAGCGGCATGCCCAGACCACCAAAAAATAAGTGGTCTTACAAACTAGTCAATAATAAATGTTCTTTTCCAGTATGTAGAAAGAAAATCTAGAAAAAACATTTTTCCATATTCATTGGCTTTCTTTTCCTTTATGAATGCCTGGCTTCAACTATGGAGTGCCTATTCCAGTGGAACGTCATCTATCCATAAGACAATTCCTGTTGAAGTCAAAAGGAAGGAATTGTCGATGTGGGTAATTACACAGCAACAGGACGCTACTTTGGCCACCTGCTGAAAAACACAAATAGTCTCAAATGTCTTTAACTGGAGGCACTTCAGGATACTATCTTTAGAAGGCACTTAGAAGTTTTTGCCTAAAGTTAGATGAAGCTGGAATTATCAAGAGAGTAATGTCCTCACTATCCAGGAGGACATTCTGTTATGTCATAATTTCAAACCTCAAAATTGCAAGGTAATAAAGCAGCATTAGCTTGGAAAAGGTTTACAGTTCCACTCTCTGTTTAAGTGGAAAGTGTCATACACAAAGTTACGCTAAAGAAAACAACAGGAATTAGAAAGGTGATACACGACAATCAATAATGCTCTAGTGTGTGAAATACATTGCTTCATTATATTATTATTTTACACTATACCTACCTTTATCTTTCCTCCTATTTTTTTAAATAATCTTTTGATCAATCTGAATGCCTTATTTTAAGTAGTACTTTCCCAGTGTTCATCCTAGACCTTCACAGCCAAATGCCCCACAAGAGTAAGAAGTCAGGAAGTAACTTCATTTCTATACATATGACATAAGTTTTGGTGTATGAAAACAGGCAAGTGAAGATGGAAACATGTACTGCTGATTGGCAAAGTATGAAGTTAATGAGCATTTTAACAACGTAATAGCCTTCTCTAGCAAATGTCAGACAAAACTTGAAGATAGCTCTAGCATGATACACATTTTAGAATGACATAAACGAGTCCACAAGACTTGCTACGCTGTTCCTCCTCTTACCTGTGTAGAAGGTAACTCAAAGAATACAAATTGGATTGAGTGGAGTCCAATGGTAAACATTTAGAAAAAATATTTTGTGCATATTTGAGGTTTTAAACATGACAAAAATAAAGTACAACTCTTTCAGTTAATATCCTACCTGAAGGTCTTTCACATTGGGAAACGGAATACCTATGGTTATAACTGCACGGGCATTCTCATCACAGAAATCCAAGCCTTCACTAACTTTTCCTCTGCACACAGCTATAAGGAGTGCTCCATCTTGAACAAGCCAGAGAGGAATACACAAATCATTCCCAGTGATAAACTGAGCATCAGAAGAAAGTTTCACCAACATCTTTTAAGTTGCTAAACATAATATTGTATAATACACCGTGTATCAGTCTGGAGAAAGTGAGTGGATATAAAAATACAGACTACATTGTTAGAGGAATGAGATTAATCCCACTTCTATCAATAATGTTGTAATTTCGAATATCAAGTAGCAGAATTACTGCACTGTATAATACAGTGGTACTTAATTATGCAAGAACCATATGTATCTACAACAAAATTTTAAACAAATTTTGCACTACAAAAATCATGCTATTTATTGTTTGACATATTAATACTATCATTCTTTATTCTCTATACTAACATTTAAGTATTTTGAGGACAAATCCTACAGTGGCTGTAATATAAGATGGTAAATCACAGTTGTGCAATGTACTATAAGTCTGTTTCTTTGAGAAGCCACTCTGCGCCCTGCTGGACACACAATTGCACATCCTTACACAGCTCACTGCCCTTTGAATACCACTATTAGGATTATGCATCATCCTGTACTTCCCTATATCCTCATGCAATAATATAAATAGCAGTTAATCTTCCTCATTTATCACAATAACTTATTGAGCTGAGGTTAATTTAACTGTTTATCCATACCTTAACCTAATTACTAAGCACATTGAGAATCTTTTTCCCCACACTTGAAGAGTCTGTATTAACTATTTTGTATGTCTGAAGAACGTACCTTTTTCTCCTTTACATTTTATTGCATCATAGTATATTTTCAGCAGTTCATCAAAGTCACTCTTTGCCCCTCCTTGAGGCTCTGCAATGACTGTCTTAACCAGCTCCAGGTTTCTCCATAAGCCAGTGTGCAGCCAGCGATCTTTTAATTTGTCCAACAGCTGAAAACAAACAGAAAAATCCAGAAGAGCTGTAATGAAAGATCAATCACTTGAACTGTTCAAATAAAACACACAAAGACAGTTACTTTTGTGAAATTATATTATTCGGTTTTTGTATTCACTAATACAAGTTCCCCTACCATACACTGTTCCACAGCTATGCAACACTTTGTAAACATAATAGCCATTAATTTTGCTAATTAGAAACAGAGTGGATTTGTGAGTCATCAAAGCAAAACTCTCTAACTCAATGAGAGTGGTCACTAAAGAGCATCTTCTGGTATTCCCCAAAGCAAGAGGAATGTCATTCAAAGAAATTGTTTTTCCGATTACCAAGGAAGAGATCCATAAGACTAGATGCACGTTCTAAATTAATTTGAAACAAACCTTTATACCTTAAATTTCCACAATATTTCAATATTTTAAATTTTACATAGATAATACAAGGGAGGAGGTATTGATGTAGGATTTATCAACAGCCTCCTCTGCTTCTTGAAGGGCCTGTCAGCTTTGTTATATCTACCAGATTCCGAACTGTGCACATTTAACTCCAAATCAGTACATGTTCTAACCTTGTAAGCAAATAAGCTTGTTCCACATTTAGTGCAAATGTAATGAAAATATGTATTGCATTACAAAAAGCAAAGTCTAAAATTGCCACAGAAACCGAGGTCAGATGGGTGGGAGTCATTTTGCAGTCATCGCATGCTCTTTTCTCATCAATTTCTAGACCGAATTTTATCAAGACATGGAGCAAAAAAGTCATTCCTTCACCTGAAATGTTTGTCTGATGGTGCACAGCACTGCCCTCAAGACAAAAGCAAGGCCACCGACACATTTTAGAATGAACTGAGTAGATCTGGTTCACTGGACAGAAGTAAATACTTCATTTCACTCCTTTTACTGTTCAGTGGTCATTCGCGTGTCACTATTGTGCAGCACTACTGAGCTTCGTATGTACAGAGATTTTAAATTCACACAGTCTGTAATAAGGGTTATGCTCTTAATTAGTCTGTACTTCCCTCAACTCCACTCACTGAAGACTTTCTCAGTATTTTGCTTCAGGCTGTATAACCTGCTCCATCTGGAACCTGCACTTGCCCCAGTTCATTGCTCCAAAAGCCACAGCATCCCTTAACTCCAACCCACTTGCCTTTCCCATGCGCTCCAGCCAAGATCTCAGGATTTTGAATGGTTAGATTGTTACAAAATTAATCTGTCCCATGTCCAAATATACAGTTGAAGTGTTATTGGGAAGCAGAACTAACGGTAACTAAATGTTGACACATTTGAGTTTACAGGGAGAACATCTGCAGATGTATAGGAAAGTGTTTACAAGAACCGTTGCGTATTTCATGTTCTCAGCATTAATGATCTGAACTTATTCTCTGACATTAAGTGTTTGGATTGGTTCCTTTTGAGGTACCTGTGGTTCAGAGGGGACAAATATTATGCTGTTGTTGAATTTTCACTAGCTTTATTCACGCTAGTGAATTCCAGGGAACTGCACTTCCTTTCCACCCACCCAACACCATTCTCAAGCAAGCACAAAGTGATGAACAGTAGGAACAGTTTCCTACACGCAGAAATGTTTCTGTAGAACAAATCATCTCTTCTAAATGTGTCTGTCCTACTGTTTGTCCCCTTCTCTACCAGCTCTGTCATTTCCTGGCAGCATCCTGTCTGTAATCTCTTTTTATATAAAAGGTCGTAATCCTATGACCGAGCAATGCCTGTCCATCTTGCCATCCACAGCCTGGCACTATGTCTTCAGTTCTTGGATATCATACAGAGATAATTCTGGTAAAGAAAAGAATCAAACAAATTATGCCTGTAAGTACATCCATTTGGGATCTGTTAGAGCTGCCAGGGACTGTAATATTATTAGCTTTCCAGATTTCATTCTTCCTTCTGTGAAACTCGTGTCTGCCTGGGCATTCACTCAGCAATCTCTGCTAAGCTCACTCCTCGCACTGCCTGCCGTTTGCCATGCACGGCAAAGGGAGGCCAGTAAGATAATAGAGACACTTGGGTATAACCGAATCTGACATTTACATACATAAAACTATCCATGCTTTGACTTCAAAGGGTCACTTGCCCCTAATTTTCTTCTCCCATCCTCTCAGCTACAGGAAATCAACTGGCATTTTTCACAAACACCCCCCTATGAAGTGTTCTTAGCAGCAAAATTGTTTCTTAAATTAAGAGAACCAAAGTCTGTTGATAGGCTCAGAAAGAGGAAGATTCCTTACAAAAATTACTTAATCCCTCAATGCCACTGTATTTCTCTCATATTTGAAAGAAGTATAACTTATATTCATAGTTGGGAAGTTGGCAGCAGAAAACCTTGCTCCAAATTCTTAAGAAAACATCTTTTCTCTTTTGGGGGTTACCCAGCCCCTCCAGGTAAGTATCTATTAGACCATTACAGGTTCAGGTTTCTTGTTTAATTGACAGAAACCACCACAAGAGAAAATCTAAAATTTTTGATGGAAATGGGAGAATTATTCATGAAAATCTTTGGCAAGAATGGAACAATTCATTTAATTCACACAAAAGCTATTACCTCTTCCACTTAATGGAGTTTGCTAGATATGGAAACTTTCTTGTACCCAGGGAAGTATGCACACACACAGACAATACCCGTGCTATAGACACAGACACTAAAACGACGAGAATTATGGACATGACTGAATACAAATAAATAAAATATAGAACACATACATGCCTCATAAGAGCTAGGAATCAAGTGCAGGTTTCTCATAAAAAATTATTTCACTTCGGGTTGAAAAAGTGCAAATGGGAGCAAGATATAATGCCAGGAATCACAGGAAGCAACCATTAATGCCCACAGTCAGTCACTTTTTCTACCCAAGGGAATAATAGTTTCTGCAGTGGAAGGCAGTCTGTGTATATTTTATTAAATCCCTTAAAAATGGATTCTCAAATGGTTTATTAACAAATGGTCTTCCTCCAGGAGAGCAGAAAATCTTGTTAGAAAGAATCTGTCATCTTCCCATGCACTGAAGGATGTTTACTTTGATAGCTTTTTCCTTTTTTTCCTTTCCGCAATTTAAAGACACCTGTAAGCCATGATCCGTAGAAACTATGAGCTCAGTATTTAGATTCACCATTCGCCTTTGTCAGCATCCTCTTTTTTCAGGCAGCTTTTGAAGCACTCTTGAAGTTTGGGAATGGGGGAAACTGTTTTCTCAACATCTCTTGCCATTATGTAGCACTCCTAGGCAAAATCCTCTCAGTCTGTGTCCATGAAGGAAAAGCTTTGCCCCTTTCCATTTGCCGCTTCGTTTTATACAGTGCCAAAAATTGCATTAGGGGTTTCCCATGTCATGAAGCAAGACCAAAGATTTGTTTAATGTATTTTACCCTAAGGCGAGTTCATTGTAATTTCCAGCATCTTAACGAAGTTGAGAAGTTAACTTGCAGCAATCAAGTTGCTGGGAATGCACGTTTTCTGCAGTATTCATTACCTCTTGACAGTGATTTTTAAAGCAGCTATTACCTGAGATGAGGGAGAGTCTAACAGAAAACACTGTAACATGATGAGTTACTTATTCTGGTTTACAGTTCCCTAGCTCTTGTCCTGCTACAAGCACCTGCTACTAAATTTCTTTACATAGAATATTCCTTAAATATTTTAGCATTGACTCAGGTAATGAATGGATCACACCTTGCCAGCAGAGTAAAAAGGCATCACAGAAATAATCCCTCCATCAAAAAGTGCTTGGGGAAGCAATGGAACACTTAAAAATATGAAAGGATGTGCAAAAGCAGTACAGGACAAAAGGGATAATAACCTAAGCAGCACCTGACAGCAAAGTAAAATCACTCTGGCTTTATTGGCTAGTTTAACAACTATTAACAATTTAATAATAACTATCAGTTACAATTGCATTGTATATTCCTGTGCACCTTTAAATCTATATGCTGTCTTGTTACACATACATTTATATAATGATAACTGTACAAAAGGTATTTCAAGGTACCCAAAATATACACAAATATCTTGTAACCCTCTTAAAAGTCTGCCATTATACAGTAAAAAAAACATTTCTCCAAACTTTGGCATTTTTTAATCTTGTTTCTACATAATATTGTTTTTAATGATATGAAGTTCTACTTTTCATTGTTATTCAGATATGAAGCGTAGTTGGGGGGAGAAAGGAAACAGCCATTAGGTTTTTCTTAATAAAAATCACAGTATTGGCACCACTGTTAGTGCAAAAAGTCAGAGAATCCCAAGGGACCAACATTGATCTAAAAGCCTTTTCCCAAGCAGAGCTCTTCATGTGTTTGCTACCAGAATTTTCTTTTTGAATAAGCACTGCTTCAAATCAAAGTGTGTCTCCAGTGGGCTGGAAACGTGTTTGAAGGGTCAAATAGAAGTTCTACACGCAGTCAGCACAAAACTTCAGAAACGGAAAACAGACATCTATGGCCAAGCCAGAGGCTGTGCAACAGGATTTACTGCACCAGACTCCGTTTTGGCAGAACTAAGAGGGCTATGCTACACTTGGGACCACAGGGGCAGTCACTTACAGAAAACAGGGTTATCATCCAATCCACCAACATGTAAAAGTGACACACGCGGACGGACAGTGCTGCTATAATGATACACTCTTCCATCATCTTTTAAGTATCAGTCCCTTAATGCACATTCTACATACAGACACCAAAATTCTACATTTACAAGAAATGGAGTGAGGAAGAGGTGGTCAGTTTTAGAAGCAGCTAAAATCTCACAATACAAACATTTTCCCCTTAATTTCAAGGCTATGTTACATGGTAATGTGTTTTGGTTTTTTTAAATGTTATATAGATATATGCATCTTAAGATCATTTCCAGCTATGGTTTGTAACACCCGAAGTGTCTCGAGAAACACAAAATGGAAAAGACCGGCCTGGCCCTTTCCCTGCTGAATACTTACAGCTGATTATAGCAAGTATTTCCAAAAGGAATCTAAACTAAACTAGAACACTACAGACATGTAGATTAGGGACTTCAAACATGGCATAAAAGAAAGGATCCCCCAAAGCTCCTGCAGATGGAGAATATACTTTTACATCTGCAAAACTGAAATACATCATGTTATTTTCCTAGTACACAGACTAGGGAAATTACAGATTATCTTGTTAAACAGGGGTTTTTAGTATACAACTTTGGAACTGTCTTACAGATTTATTCTTTTTTAACTTTGCAATACCAAAAACATTTTAAGAAGCTGCAGATGTATGTACCTGCATCCAGCTGCGCCTCTCTCCACATACAGGATGAGCAACTGCTTCAGCAACCAGAATTAGATTCAGAGAGAGACAAGAGAACCTGTCGAATTGAGTTGTGCTCTTCTAGTCCTTTCACAATCTTACTTTGTGAAAAAGGCCATAAATTCCCCATGTATGCAAAATCAACCACAAAGTAAGGAAAATGCATCCAAAGGCAATTCCAACTGCCTAGAAATCTAGCTAGGAGGAGGGAACAAACCTAAAACCTACTCATTTAAATAAAACAATAAAACTTTTTCCAACACGCGGCGCTCTAACTTTAAAACTAGTGCTTCTTCCACTCTCATCTGAGTCATACTTAAACTTATGAAAATAGAACGGGTATGCCTGCATATTTTAAACATACATTAATAAGGTCTTAGACCTTTCCAAATATGTAATACATTGTCTTACCAGCATTTAAATTTCAATAACACATTATAAAAGGAAACAAATACATCACAAAATAGACCACGGGAGATACAAATCTGGAACTGGTGGATATTGTAAGTGATTTGGTAACCTAAAAAAAGCTTAGTAAGTTAGAGACAGTACTCCAAACATCTAACAATAAAACTTAATAGTATTAAATAATTTTGCTCTCTGCAAAATTTTTTATTTAAAAGTTTTTTTGTCTATCATTAAGAATGTGCATGAACCAGTCTTTTTATACATACTATTTCCAACAGACCTGGCCAGCAGTGTGCCTAGCATTTTAAATAGCTCTTCTTTAAATTTTATACTAGATGTAAATATAATTTATACCTTCTTCAGTAACAGAAGACATTAATTTCTGTATCTTTCCTCTCCTCTTCTTCCACTGATCTCATAAACTCTGTTTTGCTTCAAGACATTGAGTAACTCAGTCCTTCAGTGAGTGCTTTTATCTTATCTAAGCAACAAGAGGAAGCAGTGGAGTGGAGGAGGCAGAGGAGTGCAGATACCAAATTTATACATTGAGTTTTATCAAATGTTTTTGCTTCAATGCAGTGCTTGTATCTTGACAGAAAAATAACAGGTGTCAAAACCAAACAAATAAGAGGTGTTTTTCCTCCCCCTCTGCACCTACTGAAAACCCTTACATTCAGAGAGAATGCAGTTTTCTTGTCTTACTACAAAATGTTTCCCACCATTTGGGCTGTCTGCAAAACCAAAAATAGTACAGGTCGCTTTATACATCACAGGACCACTCAGCCTGCATCTGCATCAGCTGCCTCCTCTCTTCCGTTCAGTAAAAAAAATAAAAAATAATAATAAAAAAAAATCTATACACTCTGACAGATCCTTCTGCAAATTAAAGCTATTAGAATGGAGGACATCATATTTTCCACTAAAGTAATCCTCTCATGATCTCAAGGCACAGATGTTTTTATAATGTATCTAATTCCATAGGCATCGCATTACCTTTAATAAGCTTCCAGGATGATGCAGTTTGCTGAGTCAGCTGGTTAGCTACAGCTGTAACTTTTTGTTCAAACCACTCTCCCACTGGTCTCCAAGCTCTAGTCTGTTCAGCGTGATGGTTAATTACCTGGTTGAATGTTCTACTTCTATTACGAAAGAATGAAACTGTCTCTATATTAGTGATAATCCCAAAATATATTCAGTCATTAACTAAATGCATTTAGTACGTCGCTTAAACACTAGCATCCTTAAATTCATGTTATTTTAAAGTAACCCTGAAGAATGTACCCAGCCAGGCTCCACCCAGTTTTTTCACATCACTTACACACCGTTATTACAGGCTCGTATTACACTAACTTCTTCAAGAACTAAGATGTTTTACAAATGTACAGAATTAGCAAAAGTTTTTTGACAGTTCTCTGAACTAAAAGGGTTATCAAGCATCTGCACTAAATGACCCAGAATCCTACAAGCTAACTGACCTCCAGCACCATCGGAACTCTTCAATTTGGGGGAAACAACAGTTTACAAAGCCAATGTGGTGGCGTGGGGTCAGTAATTAACTCCATTTCCACCTTTAGTTAAAAAAACAAAAAAAAAAAAAACAAAAAACTGCACCAATCCCCAAAACCCAACAAGAAAAGTCCTTTGAGGTTAAAAGTGAACACAAAGGAAACAGCAGAAGGAAGAAAGTAAACAGAGTAATGAAACAGGAATAAAAGATTGAAGGGAAAAGAGAGAAGTGCCTGGAAGGATTCAGGTGAAATGAAAAAGCCAAGTTTCCTTCCAAAAACAGGAGGGAAAATATTTGGGCCAGCTAACCAATAAAATATAATGTCCATTATCCAAATCTTTAAAATCAATTTGGAAATAGCACTCGAACTATTAAAAATAGTACTATAAAAAGCACAATGTCCCTTAACAAGAGTAAAAGGTCACACGTATGAAAAGAAAGCAATGAAACCCAGTAACATTTATCAATATGACCAAAAATATGACATGCTTTCAAAAGGACTGAGAGAATATGCACCTTTTAGCCACAAGTCATTTACCGAACTGGCAGAGCTAATTGACATTTCATCTTTTTTTCCCTCCTTAACCAACCTGTACGCTTTTTCAACTGGGATTTTATTCTTAATCACATTCCTCACCAAAAAAGAAAAACCCCTCAGTTTTGCTTGACACCCAGACATTTGCACTGCACTAGGCTGGGACTATACCAGCCAAGAATAACTTAGTCCATTGAATTATTTAAGCAGTTGTTCGCACTCAATTAGATTTTCATGAAAGGTTAAGCAATAGTCTGATTCACAGAAACCTCTTCATGTTTATGGGAGGTATCTAACATAATACAAGCAGGTACTTAAAAGTCATTCTTTTGAATGACTAAGCTGACACAAAATACTAACATATTTATTCACAAAAAAAAAGTTTTAAGCTTTAAATTCCATTTTCTCCATTTCTAATTATAACACATTTCCTTTAAAGAGAACATGAAAATATTTCTTTTGTGAAGTAAAATCTACTTTCAAAAAAGAACATTAATTTCCCACTGTTAATGGGAAACTGGAGAAAAATACCAAACACCCATATAAATATGCACAGGTAATCTTTCTTCACGTGCCAAAAATAAACTGATTTAATGCAGCATTTTAATGGAAACAGGCCACACAAAGATGCTATTCTTATTGAGGAGAGGCTACGCCTCCTTTCTACTGCACATTTCCCCAACTATTTATTATCATCGTGGGGCTACAACCCGCAATGCGAAGAAGTGGTCTTTTGAACCAGACTTGGTTTACAGAGCACTAACTCCAGATCAATTTCTATCTGATTTCCTTTCCCAAAGTGTTACAGAGCCTCTGTAATGAAAAGCTCCATAATTGCAAAACAGAAAATATATTAAAAAAATTATTAAACATTTTTTCTGCCGTCAGGAAAAAGAAAGCATTCTGTTGTAAAACCAATAATTAAAGAATACAGGGAACATGATACGTTCAGACTTTGATTTCTTTGTTTTAAGGAATATGAAGACCAGGCAACACAGAGAGGAATTTTAATGTGGAAAGACCTTAGAAAAGTACTGAATTAAAGCAGACCTTGTGAAGGAACAGGACCAGGATGTATGCTCACCTAAGTACAGCTTCCCGAGGAAAACACACATTCCTCACTTCTTTCAGAACCTCTCCTTTTCAGCTGATGAGGAAGATTTTCTAATGCGTATTTAACTGCTAACCCTTAACATCTGTTACAGCAAAAGTCAAATCAAGTGCGTAAAATAGGGGAGCATATATTTAAAGCAAAAGTAGTTAAAGGGAAAGCGATTTTAAAAACTTCAGCTTCCACAGATAGTCATGATTCCAAAATTAAAACAAAATTGCTGAAGTTGACGAGTGCTCAGCAGGTTATTATTTTCTATCAGAAAACTTCCATTTTATTGGAAAGCCTTCAACAGTCCCGAGATGGAATCCAGGAAGTTGCGAAGGGACCTCGACCCAAGTCACACATTTATTTACTTTACATTTCTTCCAGAGTTATGAAGAATGAACATATAGCCTTTTAATTTTCCTAACAGGTGGTCTATATCATGGAGTCGTTCCTCAACACATGTCCCAGGAGAAAGTTGCCCTCAACGGGAAATCTATCTCACTACTACATGTGCTATTTCAAGAGATTTTTCACTTAGACCTCTCATCATTTCTTCACAACAGATAACCAGCTTGAAGAACACAACTTTAAAACCAGGCAAGTGTCTGAGATTTTCAAGAACCCGCGTGGAAAAAAGTGTCTTTTTAAGTTTAGAAGTACTGTACTTATTTTCTCAAGGAAAATTTTAAGCAAACATGAAAGAAAACCAAACATTTAGGATCAAGACTCCTGTTGAGATACTGACATATGATAGAAAATACGGGGTAAAATCTGTGCTAGCCCAAACACGCTTGGCAGACACACTGTGAGGGGAAAAAAAAAAAAAAAAAAAAAAAAAAAAAANCAGATAAAGGCTACCATGCAACTCAACTACATAATTAAACTAAACCCTGAACATGGTGAAAAACTCTGTATTATGAACAAGACTCTGATCACCATGTGCACACTCCAGCACAATAAAAGGTGAATAATTCATAATCATTTTCAAAGAAAAAGTATGCATCGCTCAACTTGGGGGAAACACAGGGGATTTCACTGGTATGATTTTTCTTTAGGGACAATGACAAAGTGCCGCTCACCAGCAGGAAACTGAAGCACTGAACTGTGTTCCATGTGCCATAAATCAACACTGCAGCCTACAGGATGTCTCTCCGGTACCAACATGCCATCAATTTTTCAATAACCTCCTTAAATAATGGAATATGTGAACGGCGACAACAGTAATGAAAAATGAAATGTTTTGCACGCCAAAGACTCTAGAATAACACGATTAATACATTGCTTCTACAGTTAAAGAAGTTTTTTAAAATAAAATCTTTTCCCCCAAACCCCAACTTGGTTTACTGCAAAATCTGGATAGCCTTTGAAGTATTCAGCCTTTGAGCTCCACCGCAGCTGTTTCTAAACAACCTGGTTGCAAACAGGGTTTCTTTTGTGGTTTTAAAATTAACCAAGACAACAGCTTTCTGTGTTACAAGAACTGCTTGTACATTCACCCTAGGCTATCATTACACTTTCACGTTCCAGTGAGAGAGCAATCGTTCACGCAAAGAAAGCTCTCCAGAAAAAAATATTTTTAAAAGGATTTTTTAGATCCCGGTGCAGAATCAAATACAAAATTATTAACTGCTCACGAATGAAGTCAGCATCCTACGCTGCTGTCGTCTTCTTCACCAGTCAAAAACCAAGCTCAGACATCTTTGACCTCTTTTTTTTTCCCAGAATAAAGAGGGAAAAAAAAAAAAAGACAAGGTTGTCTTAGTGGCACCTCAGCATTGAGGCCCAGTGCCACCTGGGAACAGCCATTCCAACAGACGTGCAGCAGTGCGAGGCACGAGGCCGACCAAGTCCACGAATGCTCACGCAGTAAGTGGTGCCAGCAGACGCCTGGCACGGGGAACTGACTCCGCGAGCGGGAGAGTACCCGGTTTTAGTGTTAATAGAAGACTAAAAGCTAACAGAGAAAACACTTTTAAATTTACAGAAGGCATTTTACACCTGTAGTTGTTAAGTAATTTTGAGAAAGGTTAATATTCTCTTTACTTTCTCAGAAAGGTTAGTCATTTTCAGTACACATAAAAGATCTAAGGCAATTTCTCAGCAACAACCATGTATTTTATGCACAATGTTTGGCTCTGAATAGGTAATTACATAATGATAGATTATGATAACAGGGAGCAATATCAGCTCTGATTCTTGGAGACATCTAAAACCTCTCATCTGGGAAGCAGGACCACAAAACACAAAAATACATACAATTCCAGACCTAAGTCACAGAATGAAGCAAATGTTAAAATACAGAAATACAAAGCAATAACACTTTCTGCAATCATGACAGTGCAAATGATGACACTCCCCAATGTCACCAGCATTAGAAACACGTACTTCACTTCTTGTTCCTTCCTTAATTACTGCTGGTTGATTAATCTCACACCATAAGAAGCGATTCAATGACTTTACTCAATGAAAATTTTACAGCAGTCTGCCAAAGTTAACTAAGCATATAACATTTCTATAACAAACAAGAGATAAGATAGGGTTCTGTAGATAAAAGAGCATGAATAATAACAATGAATCATGAACTGTTATCTATCCCACAAAAAGAATCTGATGTTGGGGATGAAAACCTGAAAGCAGGGTCCCTAAACACAGATTTTACCATAAATCTAGTGACCTCCCTGGAACTACGCGGAGTTACGCTAAGTAAGGAGATGGTTTTCTGGTTTGGGGTGCTGTTTCGATTTTGGGGTTTTTGTTTGCTTGTTTTTGGGGTTTTTTTTTGTTTGTTTGTTTTTTAAATAAGTATCCTTCCTTTCCAAGTGAAAAAGAATTATCCGACCTCATGTAACTTGGACCATCTTTTTTCCCCAACAGTAAATGCTTGATATACCTTTACCATATATACTACACAATAAAAAAAAAGTAAAAGAAAAACACCCAAAACTAGTGTAAGTATTTCTTCTAAGTAGACAACTCTATTTCCTCTTCCTCCTTCCCTTCTCCCCCACAAAAAAATGTAGGAAGAGAAAACAACAAACTTTTCAGAACATCTGATTCTTAGGAAGATAATTTCTTAGCTCATGATCAAAAATAGGAAGAAAAAGCTGAAAACAAAGTTTTAAATGCAACACACTGCAATTTGGCAACCAGTGTGGCTCATTGGTAAGCCAAAACTAGAAGTTTTAAGTTTAGTGCAAGTTATTTGTTTCAAAACTTTTTTGCTAAAAAAATTATCCCCTTAATGAGCTGTGAACTGAATCAAAACGCAACGAATGCTCTTTAGAATACACCACGTCACCAATTACATTTTATCACAAAGAAGCTTGCTTACCCAATTAGCAACTAGGTCTAAAGCATGACCTTCTAAGACACGATTTGATAGGCTTTCTAACTTTCCAATGAAGTAGTAGAATTTTTCTGAATTTAAAATAGCCCAAGTATCCCTTTCCATCCATTTAATATTCAAATTATTGTATATGCTGTTACATTGCTGGTACAGAACATGCTACCTAAATATATGCTTTCAAGTATATTTTATCTCATATATAGTGTTTTTCACACATGAAGAAGTCACATCTCTACCACCTCAGGCAGTGAACATCTCAGAAATGCCAAAGGGACCGGGAACTCTGCAGGTTGTAATGGTTCAGAACAACATTAATGTCAAAGTCACCTGTGCAAGATACACCTTCTTCTTAAAAATAATGCTGCTTATGTATATTGGTCCCTATTACTAACTACTGTTTTCTATTCCGCTTTCTCTCCCCTTCATTAAAAGTTCTTGAAAAAGACAAGTTGACTGTAATTGTTATTTACTATTTGGACTCTATCATTCACAGAGCGCAAACTTCGTTTGCAAAACTCATTTTGAATGCAGTTACTACTTAAATGGTAGGAAAAATATGCAAGCAGAAAGCGTTAATTACAACAGAAATTGGAGCATGTGTTAACTAGATACAACAATTCAGCTCGCAGCACTTTGACAAGTCAGAGCTCAGAAGTGAGAAACAATAATAGATTTTTAGTTTATTTTCTTGATGCTGTATGCTCAGGGTATTTAAACTAACAGCATAATAAAATATTAACCTGCACCGCTCTCAGGGTGTGAAATTCACAAGCAAAACACTCATCTACCAGTATGGCATATAATGTTTTTAGACATAATATCCAATAATCTGCCACAGACTGTCGCTACAGATTCTACTTTATACGATGTGCAGATGCTATCGGGAAGTATATCTGCTCTATGTAAAAAGCAAGTGCCACAGGGCACTTGAATAATTGCACGTCCCTTGCTGGTCACCATAGCAGTTCAGTAAGCCACGGAAAGTGTATTTCTTCATTCTTTGCAGCCAGTAATTCAAAAAGATAAGGTGGGATCCAAATCACACCTAGAAATTTCCCCTGAGCCAACAGCACTGAACAGCTAGAACACTCAACCACGACAGCCGCTGTGTACTCGAGGAGTGACCGTGTGTCAAATGTCTGATTGCAATCAGTAGTACATACGAGCAGCAAACGGCTCCTCCGTTCCCACGGTTTCTGCGGGTTTCCACAGAACGGGAAGTCAGAACAGTTCATTCTTTTCGTATCACCTCACCCAAGTTTCCACTCACCCAGAACATTCACCCGAGTAACTCTCCGGTTTATTTGGTTAATATGTGGTAAAGACAGACCCAGTTAACAATGCTGCAATTTCATACTAACAACTATATAACATAAACCATATTTCATAAAAAGATCAGAATTTCCAAATGAGTATCTTTATAGATTCTCACATTAAGGTCAACCACTGAAAAACATGTTTTAAAAAAGCATATAACATTTCATCCCCGAGACTGAGCTCCAGCGGTAAAAGGGATGATCATGCTCCCTTCCTTGAGTGTGCAATATCATCTCTTCCTCTGAGCTCTGACACTTCTCTCACCAACTCGGTTCACAAAGCCAGCAGAAAACTAACCAGGGATTAAAAAAAACCCACAAAGATTAAAACTTTTCCTTTGCTCTGGAGATCTGAATCAGTTGACGTAAAATTCAGAGCAGCACAAGAACGACCACAAGGAAAGGGGGAAGAACCTTGTCATTCAGCAGCAAGCTGCTCGATCATCGCCTCTAGCTTCTCTAAGCATGTCTAACGTTTGGATTGTCTCTAATTTCCCCAGAAACCAGGAAAATCACTCCATAACCAGTGCATATCTAGAATCCTGTCATACTATTTAGGAAAAAAAGAAATATTGTGAAACTATTCAGATTGTCAATTACCATTCCCTAAAGATAAAATTTTATCTTTGATGGAGCCCAACATTTTTCTTGGTCTGCTTTGTAACACATGTGGATGGTCAATACTGACATCAGCCATTGGGGAGAAAACCACCCCAAAAACAAAACCCCAAACCCAAACAACTCAAGAGGTTAAAAAATTCTAGGTGAAGAAATTGTAATAAATTGTTATAATAAAACAAGCATCAGCTTTAAAAGTTTAGGAGAACTTCAACTACACAGCACTTCAGTTATTCCTCTGGAGCATAATTCAGCACAATTCTGGCTTTCTTATTTCAAGAAGATATGTTTGCTGCAGTCTCTATAATTACACAAGAAATGATCTTGCCAGGGTGTGAACTGCCAGCTCCATCTTCAAATTTAGTTTGGCAGAGTAACTCGACTGAACTGATGACACGAAAGAAGGAGGCTTGCCAACACAATTGGAGGATAAAGATTATATACTTGGTATAGAAAAACTCTTACTCTAATTCTTCACTATTCTTCTGCTACTGTTCTTCTCTGTTTGAACCAATACCATCACAATAGTCTCCAGTGCCTAGGGGAGAAAAGTGTGTCGTGATGGAATGGTTGAAATTTTCCACAACTCAGTGATTTTGATGTACATCTCTTTGCTATGCCCAAGTCAGTGGGAAAAACAGAAACTGTAGACTTCAGAAATCACATTAAGATTTACAGGAGCCATTGGAGCTCTCAGAAGACACCTCAGATAATGGACACCAAGCCTGAAAAGTATTCTTTTGGATGAATGTGAAGGCCCCCAATAGCTATACAGTTTATATTACAGACGTTTAAAAGTTTAAATGATGGAAAAAAATGAAGAATGAAACTGAAAGTAGATGATGTATATGGTTTTTTTTTTTGCTGCCATTAATCATAAAACAGGAAGGAGCTGAGATAAAGATCAGAAAGAAAGCTACCAGTGCAGAGTAAGTGAAAAACAAGCAATAAAGAATCAGTAGTGGACAAGTAAAACAAAATTCCATCTACGTTTAATAGGTAAAAATGTTGAAATTCTTAGTTCCTGACTCATTAGAATTCAGCTTTTTTAGATCACGTTTTCCCAAAATTATGGACCATCAGACAGAAGTCACTTCACGAAGATTTTCAGCAGAGTAGGGCAAAAGACACAGGTTTGAAATCTGGCAATAAGCTTTTCTTTTCAAAGAAAAAGAAAAGAGACCCCAAAGGGTCACTTCAGTGTCATGAGCCCTACCTCAGCCCTCCGCAGTCACTGAAAACACTCTGGTGACTTCCAGGGGACATCGCGCAGAGTCGTTAGCACCAGGAAAGAGACAGACTGCTTCTCCCATGTTGTTTAATTACTCTCCCATCATTTTGCTCTACTTTTATTGTTAGGTACTTGCACATAAATTGAGATAGCAAGGATGACAGAATTCTATTCCCTGAAGTCTTTTCTTGTTTTTAGGGTTTCTTACATACTGTAATAGCACCGTTGCAGCTGTTTGGCTCAAACAAATAGGGCTTCTGGAGTAAGAGAATGCCTTTCCCTTGAGAGCAGCAAGCAAATGCTGTGCAGAAAGTGAGTATCATTATTAATTTACAATTATTTCGTAACTTACCCCTGATATGCCAGCCTGTTTAAAGGCCTCCTTTCTTTTCATCCCAATGAATGTGATGTTGGATATTAGCTATAGTTACAGCATCTAAAACTAGATGACACGCTGAAACATTCTGTTTCCTGTATCATTTCAAAGCTGTAACAGTGTAAATTACATTTTCTAACATTAAAATTATGCATCGAGTTAATGTTTACGTTAACTTCAAAGAACAGGTTTCTGTCATAAAACATACTTGGTGTGAACAGATCCCTACATCCTGCAAATATTTACACACAGGAGTAAATCTCTTCCTCGAAGCAGTCCTACAGCTGTCAACAGGAATATCAAGGAGAATATTACTCTTGATAAAGCATTTATCCGTGCGTATTATACCTAAATACACCTAACAGAAAAATTTAAGCAATCTTATGGAACCCACCAGACGTTACTAGATAATTCCTCACATAAGCACTCTGCAATCAGTGCAACAGCACCACGGAACAACCATCTGTGGTGCAAATAACTATTTTCCTCTTTAATTTCAAATTCACCTTTTAACTGCACAAACCTAATGGTTTCCAATTTTTCCTCCATACACATTACAAGCAAAAAGACACTCTGGAATGTTTATCTCTTATCTGGATATTGTCATTTTACTGTCTCAAACTTCTTAAAACAAGCTTTTCGCTAGGGAGGAAATCAGTCAGCATCAGACCTAGTGGGGAAACCCTGCACTTGCTCAATGTCTATGGCTCTTACATAGTTCCAGATGTTCAGAACATTAATAATGCACTAACTCAAAACCTCTTTTTGAAACTTTAGAATGTGCAAATTGCATTAAAACCTCTTTGCCCTCATTAATGGTATTGTTACAATCCCAGTACTCTGGAAAATGTTTTTTGGCATTTGTTTAACTTTGTGATATTGCCATTTACTCATTTTAACAGCCAGTGCTCAAATCTTAATGCTTTTAATAGGCCTGGCTAAACAGACTACCATCTTTTGTAAATTTATTGAAGTAATTTATTAAATAAGTAAAAGTTGTCTGAAAGCAGTGTTAGGGTCTTTTACTGATGGCAGAAAAAATAGGTTTCTTACAATTTATTTACAAGACTGTGTTTCAGGTAAGTTTTAGAAACGAAAATACTCTGTTCTTTTTTCAGTGTTATGACCAATTCATTTTCTGCCACTCTGACATAGACTTCTTTTAAAAAAAAAAAAATTTCTACCAACCTCAAACAAATCTCAGTAAGAAAAGGGGTCTGTCTTAAACTATGAAGAGCCAGACATTCAGAATTAATACTGAAACTGTATCCCTCCCTCAGTCTGTCATATATAGGGGTGGCACGTTTATGTCCAGGCCAGGAGACCGTATATTCAAGGACCCGGGCTCATATCCAATGCAGACATACTGCTGTGCAATGGCAGAAGAGTGCAACAGTCAGAGGTTAAACTGAGGTCCCTCCTGTTTATTCCAAATAACTACCTAGACTGAACCCGAAGATTCTCAGTCCCGTTGCAAACAGCGCAAGTTAGACCTATTGCCATGCTCTGCGCTGCTCACAGAGCTAATGGATATCAGTACGACCTGCTTGCCTGAAGTTGTGTAATACTGCCAACAATGGGTTATCAACAGAATGGTAAACAGCGCTGGTCTGCAACTTCACTAACAGCTTTGGCTGATACCTTAAACATGGGAAGGGAGCCAGGACAATAAACAGAGGTGTTCCAGTCCCGAAGGGTTTGCTGTTACCCAACCCTGTCTTGTTCTCACTGAAAAAACCACGATCAGCCAAGACAACATAACAAAGGGATGAGACCAACAGAACTTAAAACTCTGAACCAGCAGCTCTTAAAATTGAGATACATAGAAACTCAAACGTGAAATTCAGCATTTATTTTTTGCAAGTGACAAAAGTCACTATACATATCATTATAACCTTACCCCAAAATTCTCAAGGGAAACAGCAAATGCAATGCAGCACTAATTAGTCTGTACCTACACGATAATAGTTCTACCTTCCTAACTAACACAGTACATGGCAATGTCAATTTATGAAGGGCATTTGTTCATCAGTAGCAGGATTGGGACTGCCATATGTATTCAAGATTGGATATTGAATAGTTTGGTCTCAGATTTATTGTACACAAAACTCGTGACTACTCACATGCATGGAAAAGTAACAACTAACTGTTGTTAGAACTGACCGTATTGCTGATATTTAGCCTAATATTTAAACCTCAAGTTCAACAGCATCTGTGATAAAGTGACCTAAAAATTATTTTCTTGTGGTTTGGTTGCTTTTAAATAATACCCTTAGTTACAAAACTGTACTTCAATAATGGAGCAGTGCTTTCAATTAGCCTTTCAATTCCTGTTTCTTCTTTTACTTTGTCTGTTCTATTGTTCTCTTCCTCAATTCCAGCTCCCAACAAAGGGAGAACAAAACTCAAACCCACCCATTAATATAGGATGCATAAGAACATTCTTTAGGATATACCAACCAACCTTACTAGAAATAAGTCAGTCTGAAAAAAGGTAATTCACAAGAAAAGTGCTCTAGGAAACAAAAGCCTTTGACCACTTTGTTCCAACATAGCATTTCTTAAAGTTACTCTTCAAGAACCCTTGGAATCACTGCAGTACACAGCAGAAGCTCTAGAGAGTCTAACAATTTTCCAGCAGATATCGTTTAGTTGTAAGAAAGTCTTGTTACTTTTTCATTATTCTCCACTAAATTCTCCTAAAAACACTAATTCACTGGAAGTTATACATACAAAAAGAATCAATAAATGCAATATAAGAAACACTTAAAAATTCTGCATTCATTTTCTCTTCCATTTCTATTATCTTTGCTACTTTTGTAATTAACTACCTATTAGATGTAAAATTCATATGGCACCATAGCTGTAAACCTCAAACAACTGTCACCTGCGTTTTAAAACAGTAACACAACTGGTATGAAAAAAAAAGTATCTATTTTACAGAGAGTTGGACACAAATACTTCATAAAGAGTATAGCAAATCATTTTTTTAGTGTGAATTTAGATCATTCAGCCACTTCTAAAAGGTTCACAAGACAAACAACAAAACAGTTACTATTCCTATCTATGTAGGCTTGAAATTCTCTTTATTTTTCCAAGATATTTCCCTCTACAAAACTATTTGATACAGTATAATGCAAAATAAACAGTAACACTGTGCAACCACTGAGTAAAACCACTATTTGACCTCAAAAGTTAAAGCTTTCTTAAGGAAAGCAGATACAAAAGAAATACAATTCATCTGAATCAGTGGAGAATATGGCATCTTAAGGGTGTAGGAGAAAAAGAAAAAAGTAGTAAACAAATCTTGGATTCTCAAGTGAAGAATACTTATCAGTTCACAAGTTTTACTGATGAAAACAGGCATTCAAAGCCTTTTCAGCAACTATCTCATTTTAAAAATTTTGCTTCCAAGTTACAGCTCAACAATTAGCAGATACAAATTAACCAACGATGCCTCACAGAAAATAAAAAAAAACCAACAAGCCCCAACACATCAACATTAACATTATTGTCCAAAGCTTATTTTGTAAAAAAGCTACTAAAGAAAGGTCAGTTAATTCATCATGATGGATTATCACTAAAATTTATAAGCATTAGCATTTTTCTCCTTGCTGGATACCTTGACTTTGATATGACACATATTGAATGAATCATCTAAGATGCAGGCACCAGGCAAGATATATCTTAATGCAGACAGGTCGGCGACATGAACCCTAATGGTCCTTATCTTAATCTTGTTTAAAAGCATCTTAGATTTCTGAGTAATCTTTTCACCTTCTGATATTCTCTTTTATAGAGTGTTTTTGCTGGAGTTGCTACTGATTTTCACATAAATGCATTTTTGTTGCATAGTATCACCAGTCTTAGTAGCCCTAAAAATGATCTAGGTTTGCAATTTAGTAAATGTTAAGATTAAGCTCATTTTTAAAAAAGTCAATGTACAAGAACGCCGATAATGACAGTAAAAATTTGTATGTTATTGTAGATTATCCCACTCACGAAACATGGTATTGCAGCTGTTCATAACATAAACAGACCCCTATCAAATGTGGAGATGTACATCTGATGCATTGTTTTCTTATCCATATATCTGTTTTTTCTGTCTCCATATATTTTCCTCCATTGCATTATTAATCTCAGATATTTGCCATACGTATGTTTTTAAACAGTCGTTCTTCAATGAAAAATATGTTTATTCAAATACCTGATTAAGATAAAGGCAAGTTTCTCTACTATTGCTTTTTTCATATTCACATTGCATCTAATAATTGCAAATTACACAGAGATAACAAGGTGGCAGACTTTTCCCACAAAACTGCACTGAGCTCTTTCTGCTACAGCTGCTTTGACTAAAAAAAAAGGTAAAGGAGGGGCACAGAGGAAGATAACAGGTGAATTATTTTTAATTCCAATTTTTTTTTGCAGTAACAGCAGTTCATACATTAGGTAGAAAGATCTTTGGAGAGTACCTTCTCAGCCTGACAGAGTTTTCTTAAACTGATCATTAGGAAAGGATGCAGGCTTACAATGTTGCAGTCATTAAATTCTTTACAAAAGAGTTGAATGGCATTCTAGAGATTATAAATATCTTGTTGTAAGGGGCACTCCAGAGCAAAATATAGACAAGCGACTACTACCTCTTCCTGGCAGTAGACAGCTTCTTCAAAGAAATCTAGAATCTCCCAGGAAATATCTACCTGAAGAAACACTAATAGAGAAAAATGCAAGCCATTAATGGATGCTTTTTGCAAGCATTAGCGCTGGAAGGAGCATGCAACTAAAATGCTAGCTCCTACAGCAATGTACTCTGCTGACATTTATAACATTCATCTCAGATGTTCTATAAGCAGCATCCAGTTTTCTCATTTTATGATTAGGTTAATGTGGTGACATTTAGAAATTTTACTTGCCCTCTATTTATTTGCACATGGAAACTTTCTAGTAGGTTGATATCTCTTCTAGGTGAGGACGAAATATTTTTTCTCTCTATTATACACTTCAGAAGTCTGAAACAAATCATTACATTTCTGCCAGAGTTTGTTTCTCTAGCTCTAAGGGGAATACAGGGGTCATCACTTTCACCAAGTATTGGTAGATTACTTCAATAATGTTTACAAAGCAACCTGAAATCCCAGACAAAATATAGAGAAATAAATATTACTCATAAAAGCCCCTTAACTTCCAGACTGGAAAGTTCAAATAGCAATGTTAATTCTATTTCTGCCATAAGTTTATTTTATTTCTGACATGGTGTAATGAAGTTTGAGTAACAGGACAAGCAGTAAGAGAACACTGCCTGGGTGCTGCTCTAGGGTCCCAACATCGTTCACCACCAACTGTGTCAGGCAGGGTCCTCAACTTCTGCTTCCTGGCAGGTGTTACATCCTCCATTCTTTCTATTCCCATAGACTGAGGCCAAAAAGCATTGATTTACATTCTTACAACAAAAAAAAAGAACATGTACCTATATTTTATTAAAGTGAACAGAAGTGAATGGAAGTCCAGTAGGAGGCTACTTCTGTCTCTTGCACTCTCCTTATATACAAACAAGGAAACATGCAATTTACTACCTGAATTAAATTAATAAAGGGCTCTCCAGAAAATTAAAATTAACTACATTTAACAAAGCAACATAATTAGGGATAATTGTCAAAGAGGTTTTCAGGCAAGCAGGTCAAAATATGCAGCATGAATGCTGAAAGTGAGGTACTGAACCAGGCAGAGCCATCCCAGACGCAGGGCTTCTGACGGAGGTACAGGGAAAAGGGCATCATTACTGAGCCACAAATTCTTAAAACGAAAAGAGTATGTTGAACTGAAAAACATATCTCTAAGCGCAACCAAACTGAAATCCAATGTACATGCCTAAATTCAAGCTTCATCAAATTACCTGGATAGATGGTTCTCAGAATTCAGAGCACTGCCCTCAGCCTTCCAGACAGGTAAAGAGACTTTATTTTTCACTTATTCCAAAGCTGAAACTCCAATTCATAAAACAGGCTGACCCCTCAAAATATCTGCTTAACTCACAATAGTTAATATACATGGTCATGTACCTCACTAAATTAATCAGATCTTGATTGCCTTGAACAATTTTTTTAAAAGCTGCATTTTTTTTTTTAAGAGATGCAGCAATTTCCCCATGAAAATCTCTGAAAATCAGTTTTGAAATGCAAATGTCCAGGCAAGCAATATTCTGTATGATGATGAAAGAAAAATACCTTGTTTTCCCTGTACTAATATGCTTATCCTTACATTATTCTGTGTTTTCAACATATTAATCTCTGACTTAAAGGCAACCCAATCCAGAATAAAAGAAGTAGAATGAAAAAGGGCATCCATAGAAAACTATTGGCAATGTGATTTTAAAATATCATCCTTCAATTGTCTGCAATTTATATTTATCAATACTTTCGCTAGGATCATGGAAGTGTTCCCACAAAGAAAAAAAAACCCAAACACTCACCGTGTTTAGCTAGGTGACCTTTCAGTGAAACATAAGGGCAGTGAGAGGGGGAAGGGTACCAGAGCTGTCCAGCAATCTCTTTCCTTCTTTATTAAATGTCATTACAAAGTCTCTCTATACTTTCAATTCAGATTACTATTCTCATCAAAACTTCCATAAATATTTTTCAGGTCTGTATACATAAGATCAACTATCACACGCTGTTCAACGTTATATACTTTAGTAAAAGAATAATGACGATAGTGAAAACTGAAGTATGCTCCCATTTCAATTCCGAAATAGACTGAATGCAAAATTATTTTCAGATTGTTAGCTTTGCATGTAAGCGCAGAATTTTGTAAGCTAGGTTAAATAAATTTATAGTCAGTAACCTGTTTTTTTTCAATTACTCGACATTACCTGGTCTAATGTGGTCACCTAATGGTTACTGTCAGTAATTGCACTGATGACTGCAACTTTTTAAAGACACCCAGTGAAGAAAAAACCCTCACTTTGTGAAGAAATAGTTTTCATTTCATTTTTTAGAATACTCTCTGTTAAGGAACCTTAGAAATAAGGGAAATGGTCTGAAACCTTTATTTCCATTATGCTGGGGGTTTTTATTCATTTGGTAGGATTTTCTGGAGGGGTGGTTTTTTGAAAGGCTTTTGTTTTGCTTGTTGAGATGATTTTTGAAAATCATAAATGATGGTTTAATGAAGAAGTCACACTCTTGCAAGCATTACAAGAAATGTGGGCGTGAATTACAGAATCACATTGCAGGTTTATATTCTTGTTCCTCAGAGCTGACCATAAATAACAGTAAGAACTAACAGAGAAGAAAGCAGAACTACTGTGAGGTACAGATTAACCATAATTAGATATCTGTTGTCAGTGAAATTAGATATTACATAGTTTGAAATTGAGAAATTTGATTCCTTTTAGCCGATGCCGGTGAGCAATACTCCCTGACTCAAGAAAAATATAGTAGAACCTCCAACGCAATGAAATGGAACATGAAACAAGGGAAGAAGAAATTAACTGGATGAATACCACATTCAAATCGCATACAAAGAACATGCAAAGGCATTCTTGCTGCTGAGTTATAAACATAAAGTTTCCTTTCATGATGTGTGCTTACATGCAGGAGATTTTTTTTTTTTTATTGAAATAATTCCAAAACATTCAGGGAAACAATTTAAGAAAAACCTGCAGATCAATCTGGCTCTTTTTTTGGTAAAACTAATTGAAACAATTGTACTCGTTAACTAAGATAGACATCTGTTGAAAACAAATATGAACGTGGTTTTTTCATGAAAACAAACTTCTGTGCCAGCCAATATGACATCCAAGAAATTACAACAGAAAATAACCACAATGTGTTACTACAATACATTTATTTTATAAACATTTATACATGTTGATACATAAAGCAAAAGATGACAAGTAGAGTGTGTGCACTTTTAGAGGAAGTATATGAGTTAAGATTTCCTTACCTTATAGGATGGCAAAAAGCACAAAATTCCTCGGCCAACTGTTTGACACACCGAAAGCAGAAGGGCTCCCACCTCATCTTGGAACTCAAAGGTCTCTGTATGCTGGAACGTGGCACACAGCTTCCGACCGTTAGGGCCTGCTCCAATGGTGCCAACCCAAACCTGGTGCATTTCACATTAAAAAAAATTAATTCTAAAATATGCAACACAAACTGTATTAAATTACATTAGGTTAAATAAGGAAGTTTTAAGTGTGAAGGAAGTACTTAAAAACAGAAGATCAAGTGCAGTAACTGACATAAGGTGGGTATTACCAAAATAGCATGACTTCAACTTTTCCAGGGGAGTATGTTTTTAAAAATTGCCCCTTTTTTCATTTGAAAGTGTACTTTACAATTGCATTAATCCAAGTAATAGTCTGTTCCGTACATTTTGTTTTACTTGCAGAATGGGTTTGTCCTCATTTTTATTTGCAAGTTATTGTTTCTTTTACTATGGCCAACTTTACACCTCAGGAGAGGGAACAACGATGCAGAAGTTTACCTGTGAGTTCCGAATAATGTGATTTGCCTCCAACTGAATAGAAAACTTCACGCCGAGCTCTGAAGAGAATGAATCCATTGGAGAGAGCGTACCAGATGTCAGAACAATTGTTCTAACATCACTTAAGTCTGAAAAAGCCTAGGTTGGAGAAAGAAAAGAAGAAATTTAGAAAATCAATACAATCATTTTAAGATCTTATATGTATTTGTTATCACTCAAATTACTTAAGACCTCCTACTTCACACTCAGCTTACCACAGCAGGATTCAAGCACCAAAAATTAAGCATGTGGACTACGGTTTTCTGCCGTGAACTCCTTTTATGCTTGGGCCGTGTAAAGGCAGCCATTGCATCTGAAACATCAAGTTGGTTTTCATTCATCCAAGCGTAAGTTTGTTGTAGAGCAACTCTGTAGTCATCTGCATACCTATATAGGGAAATATAAATATCAATACAAACTACAATTAAGCAATTAAACTGTAAGCATTAAGCTCATAAAAAGCAAAGACAGTGTTGCTACAATGCGTTTACCATTTAAGTATAAAAAAATAATTTTATACTTTCAGAAGAAACAGTGAAATTTTACAATAATTAGTATTTTAAAATAATATTTAAATCAGAAATTCTTAGTAACTGCTGGCATTAGTAGTCAAGATATAAAAATAGTCAGATGATAAGTGCTATGTAGAAAAACAAAACCATGCATATTTAACTTAGTAACACATCAAGAAAGTTTACACCTAACCTTCAAATACATTTATTCAACATTTGAATTAATTTATGAATGAAAAATATAATTTGGTAGCATTTAAATTCTTCCCACATAAATAGATTTTCCAAAACTTAACGAAAGTTTTGCTCAGAAACCAGATACCATAACTGAGGTGTTGCACAATGAAAGAGGTACTTTGGCAAAGCAGCTGAATGAAACACAACCACACAGCTCAGGCTATGTATTTGCACTGACCTGCTATTATCTTTAAAAAGATATAAAAGAACCATGAATAACCCTTTCAGCACAATCTGAGTGGCAGGGCTCACAACCGGTATCTCAATAAGTTCCTCTCTACCGAGCATTGATATTTTTTCTTCTTTTTCAAGGACAGTAGCAAGATGTTTCTGTCAGAGGCAAACAAATTCCACGTTAACAATGTTCTAAGTATCTTCTCAAAAATAAAGCTAATACAGATACAAGACTATCTACACACTGTTTTAAAAGTTCACCTAAGATACCTATTAAAGTCAAACCGAAGACAAAATTGGAAAGAGAAAGTAACAGTTCTTTTAACACATTTGGCTTACACAGAAAGGAGGGATAAACTTGAAAATAGGCTAACTAAATTTCAACAGTCAAGAAAACACAGCTGGATACAACAGACAAAACTATCACTGACTTGGTGGTTCAATTTAAATAATTGTACATGATCAATTATATCCTTTAAAACACTGATTGTCCACAAATTCCAGTAGCTCAAGTGGATTACTCCCGGTTTTCATCAGGTATCATTTTCAGACAGCTTTTCAATAGTGCAGTAAATTAAAAGATGTGTTAGCATGTAACTTATGTACATTTTAAGACGTTTAACAACATTAATAATATGCACTCCGGTACTCGTTTAAATAGCATACAATATTACCTGTAAAATGGGGAAAGTAATACCAGTTATTCCCATTTTGTGCAAAATGGTGAGCATTTCTTTTCCACTCCAAACCTTACAAGAAGTTTCATACCCTCTTTCTACTAATTGACTAGAGCTCTCCTGTAACCAGCTGCAAAAAGAGAGAAATCAGAAAAAACTTCAGCATTAATTTTAGAGATTTAGGGATACCTTGCAGGTACAAACCAAACCTCAACAATTGCACCAGACTTCTATGAGGATGACAAATATTTTACTACATCTAAGTAGAGATATTCTGCTTTTCCTTATGCCAGTTTTTCACTGTTGAACTAACTCTTGATGCGGCTCATTGAAGTAAGAAGAAAATTTGTCCCTATATGTTTCTATTTTATCATCATATAATTCTTTACAATATAGAAAAGTAATTAAAAATATAACCTGCTCTTATGATATAACGTCAGGCTCATTTAAGAAAGATTTCTGCTGTACTTTTAAAGCCACTCATTATTAGTTTAACTGATCCAAGTTGGTGTATGATCCCTGTCAATTGTAGACTTTCCTATTAAGAACAAACCTCGAGGCATGAAATGAGTACATTTAATATTTATACACAGTAAGGGAAAGAGGGTGAATAAAAAGCGCATATTTTAACCTGCCTACAGGTATTTGTAACTGCTACAATTTGAAAATGAAGCATAATTATAATTGTATGTACAATGCAAAATGCGATAGGACTTCCTAAAAACATGATCTAAACAGGCACATCATCTCATTTGCGGCAGAGCTAAAATTTTCTCTAACTGAATGTGTTCTCCATCATCCCTGCAGTATTACAAGACATTCTCTCCGTCTAGAAAAGCAGGCAGGCTTCCTCCCTCTCAGGAAATGCCGAAGCTGTCTGTTTCATCAACCAGCAGGAGGCATCAGAAAGACAGCTGTCATTTCTGCAACAGTTCAAAATATTTACCTGTAAAGTCAGTTAATCATTATCAACTAAAGCAACAAGGCTTAGTGACAGTTTCAGTTCCAGGTTTCCTGTCCTGTCACTGCAAATAATCTGATCAATGGAGCAATTAAAAAAAAAAAACCAACCCAAACTTCCCTTTTGCCAGGTTAAATGAAAACAAAACCCCACAAATACTACCATAACAATCACTTCTTAGGCTATAATTTGCTTTATCTTATTAAGGAATGATGACCACTAACACAGGCAGAACTTCACCAGTGTAGTACTCTGCCCTATTTCCTCAAATGTAACATCAAAAAGACCTGGAACTAAAATTAGGAAAAGGCCGCTATGACAGAAATGAAACAGATTTACAATGGATAAAACATTTCAGGAAATGTAAAACTTCTGGTTCCCTGTTACAAACTTCAAACACCATCACACACTTTTGAAATAGTCATGCTATAAATGCAAATAGAAACTTAACACAACGACCTTCCTAATACTAAAATATCACAAAACAAGCAAATTCTAGAATAAATTCAATCCAATTAAATCTAACATTAAAGCATTTACTTGAAATACCTGTTAATGTATTTTTAGAGTAGAGCAGTAAGCATAAATAAAATTAGCTTGATTCCCAGACAGATATCTATGTTTTTGAAGTGAAAATTGGTGTATGCAATGTTTTCAGGAAGAGATTTAATGAATGTTACAAACATCCCTTCAATTCAAGAAAGTATATTTGCTCCTTCACTCCCTACCAGAAAATCCCATTTTTGGCACAGCTTACTCCATGGAACAAAGCAATTTGTCCTGGTAAATCTGCATCTCATCAGAAAAGCTTGCCAGTATACCTCTATTGGTATATCTTCAAATTCCTCAGAAAGGTCATTTTAGCACCTCTGTGGCACTAAGCCCGTGCTTAAGTGCTTTCTGGAATGAGGGCCCAAGATCTTTATACCTGAAATAAGATTTTTCTAATTACCCATGCATTTGGCAGAGCCATGTCACTATGCAACAGCATTTTACCAATTACTGGCTATTTACACCCACTCTTCTGCTTTCCAGCAACTGCCTTTCATGCTGTTGGCAGATTTGCCAAAACAATCAACCTTAGTTTTTCTGATAAGGTTATAAAGCTTGAGGCAACCAAATCTCCAGCCATGCCGTTCTCATCTTTTACTAAAATTTAACATTTGAAATATCCAAGGTAGGAGAATTTGCTTCTGCAAAAAAGAAAAACAAAAGTCACTTGTCTTGTGACACATAAACATTAACTCTCAGAATAGAGACAGGATAGGAAAAGTGAACTCCTTGCTGCGGTGTACTCCAAAGTCTCTTTCACCAACCACTAAGGCAACAAAATAACCGTTTGACATGCACTGAATCAGAGTTCAGTTAACTTCAAACCACTTGTATCATGATTCGCTTTTATTCTGCTGACTTGGTCGTTCAAGGTTCCATTAGCAGTGCCTTTCTGAACTCTTTCACTCCCTGGATCCCTCAAAAGAAAGGTTCAAAACTTAAGGGCTACAGAGCTGAATTCCAAATTCTCTAGTGGTGACAGACTCTTCTGACATTGTCTCAACTTTCTCATGTTCCCAACTCCACCCAAAAGACTTTTGCCCTTGACTCCTTGTTTCTTTCCCTCCCTCCTGAGCTTCTTCCCCCACTCCATTTGCTTTCGTTCCATCCCCTCTCATGATTTTCAACTTCTGCTCAGGTCTTCCCCTTCCAATTCTGTCTCCATGGTTGCTGGGGTTTACCTTCATTTTTCGCTCTTACTACCTTTTCTTCTATGGCTACAGAAAGAATCAGAGAAGAGGAAAACATTTTCTGGTTTTTCAGCCTTACTGATCAACTCTTGCTTTCAAAACCACTCCCTCAATCATCCATATTTCTCTATCTGCTGAACTCCAAGATCCTTGTGTTCCAACAAGGCAGGGACTGAGAGATTCAGCACATCCTTGACTTCAATTTCTGTACAAAAGCAAATCATTAAAACCACATTCCACTGACATAGTCCAGGGAGAAAGAACGATCAGTAATTCTGTATGAACAACTTTTGCCTGAGAATAATCAGAAACTCGAAGAGGATAGTGCATGCTCTGTTCAAAGGGTTTGCTACCTGAATTCTCTAAACACTTCAACAAATCTCTTCTGAGAATTTGCATGTACCCCAGTTTTTCAGACCCTTATCTCTTTGCTCAACTTCAAGTTGTTTCACAGGGAAAACAAAGGGCACAACTGATAAATTCACTTTCAACTATGATGAATCTGTTCCAAATAGATTCCAATCAGATTCCAATCTGATTCCAAGAACAGATTCCAGCCTGTTCCAAACACCTCCTGTCCAAGGCTCTGAAAGCCTTTTATAAATGTGAACTAATTAATGCTTTGACAAAATAACACTATTACTATTTGTCAAATAAGCAAACAGAAGAACACGAAAGATAACAATTATTTATCTTTGGTAAAATTTTCATAGAGAACTTCACAAACTAGGACAGGAAGCCCCATAAAGATTAGCACATCATTCAAAAGCATAACATACTTTTCAAAACAAAAATCAAGGCCTCCCTTTAAGACAACAGTATTTTTTAACTAGAACAAACCCTTCTGGATTCCTCAAATGAACAAAGATCAGGTGACTGCATAGTTTGAATTATACCTCTGTTGCATTTTATCTGATGTAACATAGTAACCAGTAAATTGCATCAGCAAAAGGAATCTAAAGTTAATTTTCAAAAAATACTAATTGATACAATGGAATTAGAAAGAGGTGCCTTACTTTGTCAAAGAGTAGCACACAGCCCGTAGGGCCTCATGATCCTTCTGCCTGATGTTGTTATTGACCATGAAATCTAGCTCTTCTCGAGCAGCTCTCAGCTGACTTTCTGTGACACCGTAGCTCACTGACTCCCGAGCACAGTCCTCAATATTATGGGCTTCATCTAAAATGACTACCTGGCCTTTCAGGTTAATTTCCATCTAAAAAAGAAAATTAACACAGTGAAAGACATTAAAGAGAAACAGCAGCTAACAGGATGCTGTTACAAAAGTGCATATTCTGCATCATGATGTAAGCAACGAAGTTTTCAGCTTTTTGATCTAATTTCTGTAATCTAGAAAATAACCAGAGTGAGGAAAAAAAAAAAAGCCTTCTTTCAGCTTGGATGAATATAATCTGAGCCTACTTTTTTGCGCTGAGGGTGGTGAAACACCGGCCCAGCTTGCCCAGAGAGGTGGTAGATGCCCCATCCCTGGAAACATTCCAGGTCAGGTTGGACAGGGCTCTGAGGAACCTGATCTAGTTGGGGATGTCCCTGTTCATTGCAGGGGGGTGCACTAGATGGCCTTTAAAGGTCCCTTCCAACCCAAACTATTCTATGATTCTACTACACTCTCCATCAACCAAACAACTGTGAAGTTTGCAAGGGCTTCTCTTCCATTGATTGAAAAAAACCCCGTGACTGATCAGCTAGAGTATGAGACCAGTGGAAGCATTACTTGCAATACAGAAATGCTCGGGGTGGGGGGAGAAAAAAAAAATTCATTAACCTAGGAGTTATTTTGTAGATAATATTTTGGATATAAATCGGATTTCAGTTGACAATAGCCACTGAACATTATGTTTCTAACTCCCCTTTAACTTCAGTTATTGCAATCTACTTAAATATATACTTACACTCTCCCGTATCTGTGGGTCTAGGAGATAATTATAAGGGCAAAATACAATATCTGCGCCCACCATGAGTTCTCTGGCTGCAAAATATGCACAGGCACGAAGCTTCTTTCCCAGGCTCACTAGATCTTCAATGTCCCAAGCCTGACACATCCTATGTGCAGACTGTAGGGCATGGTGTTCACTGAGTTTATGTACACCATGATAGTAAAGACAGGACTTGCCCTAAAAGTAAATAAGCACAGATAGTTAGCAGTTACAAAAAATAATGAAAAACAAGTAAGCTTAAATCTTCCAAGTTGTTACATGCACTTGACTTTATTTCCTGGAGGCATTTCTAACATCTAATTTTTATGTTGGACAATAATGAAAAACGCATCACGTCAGAAAGAAAACAGGCAAATCCACATTCCTAAAACGTACGTTGATAAAGGACACTTCTTTCTTCTTCATCTATAAAACCAAAGACAATTTAAGTCTTACTAAGAACATTAACCTAGCAATCACAAATATTTTTCCTATCACCATATATTTATTTCAGTATTGATACCCTGTATCAACATTTTCTAACAATTAAATTACTCATTCCAACCGTTCAACTACCTTTCATGTTAATATGTTTAAATGAACGCTCATTTTCTGAAACAAAATTACTCACATGTTTTCCTTCCAGCAATTCTACACACATTTCGTTCCTGTTACTACCACTACTAGATACCACTGGATGAATACAGGTATAATCCCGGCTAGAAAGAATTGTCATAGGGACACTGGAATACGCCGTCCTCTTCAACTCTCTGGTAATCTGGGATATTTGCTTGTGCGTTCGTGTTCCAAAAAATATTTTGGGAATGAACGTCTGATCCTCATTTTTTTTCTTCTTTGTGTTACTAGTATCTTTATCAGTTTCTTTTCCAGAAGAACAGGAACACTCGGTGCAAGGACCAGAAGACTGCAATCCAAAATAAAAAAAAGATTAACAAAATCCCACAGTAAGATAGACCATAATCAGATTTAGCATGTTTATTTAGAAAATGCCCTCTAGGACAGTTCAAGATAGCCTGTTAAATCACCAGGTTGGCCTCTCAAACTGCACAAATTTTAAAAACATTGAAGTATACACACCATGTCCTCAGGCCTGAAAATATTAAAAAACTTCTAGTAATCACTAGATACAACTTGATCATAACCCAATCATAGAAAGAATTATTACTCCAGTGGAGTATTTACACATGTGAACAATGCAAATAAACTTCTCACATTTAAGCTTCAGCATAAGGACGCTCCTGTAACAGAACAAGAAGGGTCCAGCACCTTAAATGAAACAAAACAACACCCAAAGTAAAATACCGAGTACATTTTTCCTTAAAGCAAGCAGAAGAAATCTGGACAATTTAAAGAAATCTATTTGCAGATAAGACAGACTACGTTATATACTCTCCATTCGAAACACGTTTGCCATGCCATTATGACAAAGGCCATCTAGTAACTATGAGAATAAAAGACAAAATAGGGAATAATTCTAAACAGAACCTAATGCTGTAAAATATTTGTTAAAAGCCATTTTTTTTTCTTCTGGAGAAGGACCACCTTCCATAACATAAAATACTGGAACAACTGTCATGAAATTGTAATAATTATTGTGAAAAGACACAAGGAAAACAAAATAACTGATGAGTAACCACGTCCACACACACCTCCCATAAAAAATAATGAATTCTTCTTGTGTAAAAAAGTTTGTATTTGGTTTTCAGGTGACGGTGCAAGTAACAACATGTAGTTGCCTGCTCAAATACTCCTCCCTCCCCTTTTAATTGTAATCAGTAAGGTTATCCATTATAAACAAATGCTAAGTCATGCCGTGTGTTACACCACAATTCTGGGGATCAAGCTGTCTTTTAGCCTCCACTCTGAGGAAAAGCGAGTTCGTGTTACCCTTAGCCCCACTCAGCCTTGTCCGCCATTAAATATTACAATACATGATGGAACGCATGTAAATGTAACCCTTCTGGAGCTGTCACTCACTGGGATAAAAGGTTCACTGATGTGCCAAATAAACAGGGCCGCAAAGCAGATAAAGTTACACCCATGCTGGAATTGTTACATTCCCCTCTCAGGTTGCCAGTAACAGCAGATTTCATTACGGTGTGCTGCCACATTAAATAGCCAGTTCCAAATATCCTGCCTTCTATATTGAATAATTACTTATTCACTGAAAGGATAAAAAGAAGAGTTATGAATGGGGCTCTTGTCAACAGCGAAGCAGGAAACAGCTGACATATGGTATATGTTACATATGTGGCAATACTCAGCTGGGTTTGTACTCACACAGAAAACTGCAATGCAAATTGTACCTTGATATTTCTATCATCTATATGCTATTTTGCTCTTTGAATTAATGAAAGCCACATTACCATGCTAACAAATAATATAACAGAAGCAGTTTACTTACTGCGTAGGGCCTTTAAAAACACATTTATCTTTTAATGCTAATTCAAGTCAGATTGTGTTTTCAGGGATAAAAAGAATACACAGAATTCAAAGACAATACCATATCACTAATATTTCACTGCTAATGCTAAGCCTCACATTTAGTTTGCCAAATAAAAGTAACAGAAAAATATTAGCGCCAATGAGGCAGCTATTTTGCAAACGTTGTTCTAACAACAGGAAAATGCAGTTCAAATAAATATATACATAAACATGAACAGAAGGCTCTTCTATGATGGGTTTAAAGAAAACAGATATAAGCCTTACACATAAGAACGCTCTTAATTCTTTTTATGAAAAGAAATATAAATTACAGTATTTTACAGGTGGCTGTAAAAGTTTTTCTTAAAAGGTTTGAAATTGGCATAACACTGTCTTTAAGAAGCACTTTACCCAGTATTCCGGTTTTAAAATGTTACCTTTAACTTGGAAAAAAAGTGTGGTTTGTTTGTTTGTTTGTTTTTTTTAAATCATCATTGAGAAAGTTGTAAACTCAGACTAATTTTAGAACTAAGTAGTACGGGTATAAAACCGCCTGCAGTAGTCAGAACATTTCTGGAAGCCACAGACACCATTAGCCCAAAATATGTAAGTAAATAAATAAATAAAACCTTTTAAAAAGGTCTTTTATAATGAAGAGAAACTTTAAGAAAATGGTTAAAACATAGTTTAAAAGTTGAGTTCTTCATGTTATTTGCACATCATTTGAGCGTGTCAATTTGAATTCTTCGTATCCTTTATAAAATGGTTTGGCCATTTTTAACTTTTATTAAAAACAATTTTAATAGCATGTAGCAAAACCTAACATGGTGTTATTCTCCCACTACCAGAACAAAAGGAAAGAGAATACCGTACAGCTGAACAAAGTGATAACTCTGATATTGCAGTTCCCATAGCAATGTTGCCTCATAAAGTACAAATTTTTAGATTCATAACACAGAGATATTGGTTAAACTATAATAAAATTAGAAAATGTTTCAATTTATTTATGAAAGAATCGGGGGGGGCTGAGAGGAAATAATATTAAGAAAATAGAAAACTATTTCATAATAGGCTCTGGCTTCGGGACTAAACCTTTTTCAGCTGTTTGAATCTGGGATAGAGATTTTCATTTGGTAGAGGGGGAAAAAACAGATATTTCTCTACTTTCTGCAGTATTTAATCAGAAACATCCAGTAACAGACGCTGTTAGAGATCAGATATCAGACTATATGCACCTTAGGCTAATCCAGCTTGTTTTTACTTCTGTCATGGGTAGATAATACAGCCTATCACATCAATATTTATACGGCAAAAACGTGGAAGTCCGATTAAAAAAAAGAATAATCAAGTCCACCAACCTGTCCTACGTGTAAAATAGAGTTAAACAAACACTGAGGCTATGATCTTTGAAACACAAAGAGATAAGAGGAGTCCTTCATATCTTCATCTACATTTCCCAGTTACAAAGCCATCTAAATGATACAGCAGTGAATACCTCTTGTGTGAAATATCACACAAGCACAATCTAGTAAGATATCAGCAGTGACATTACCAGCGCTTTTCAACTATTCCTTTATAAGCTCTCAAAAAGCACAGTATTCTGCTGCTGCTGCAGCCTCTTGATTAAAGTACACAAAGCAGCTGTTTATCCTCTCACAGTAACCAGCAGGTGAACCCGGTTCAATATTTATCACAGGCTTTCACAGATCACTGCTAACCAAGCAAACGTTTTAATTAAGCTGGAACTTGCTTCAAAGAGCTCATTCAAAACGTCAATCAGCGGGAAAAGGATCAGATACGGTGTCAGGTGAGAGCGTGTAATACAAATCCACAACTTTCTTCATCCCATCGTGGTAAATTAGCCTATTCTGGAGTCCAGACCCTGATTGTAACAGGCTGCCAGTCTCCTGGAATGTGTAACAGAAGTCACTCAAACTCCATTGTGAAGGTTGTAAGCAATATGTTAAACTGCAATGGGCTAGCACATTAAGACAGATTCTTTTCACAGTTGTTTTTTGATACCCCAAGTGTTTGTTACACCACTCTCCATTTACTGTTTACTTTTTTTACCTAGTATAAATGGGGATTCCTTAACCCAGCTGCCCCAGTTTCTCAGACCGTATGCTTTGACAGAAATAATCAAGAGAGTACCATAAGGGTATAATTTCTCATTTAAACTCACACTAGAACTGCCCTCTCTTGCAAGAATTAACAGCAGAAGGACAGAACTGATCCAAGCTCTGGACTGAAGGCAGCTAAGAAGAGGCCGTCACCTGGGGCAGAAGATGCTCACCCGCTGGATCTCCAGGTGTTCTTCTCATGCAGCAAGGCTGGGCAGCACCTCGCACGCTCTTACAACCACCAACCCATTCCCTCTGTGTTGGGCTATGAAAAGGAATACTTCACAAGGAACTAACTTTGCTTTAAGCACAGGGTTGACTACAGTAAAACACAAGATACACAAAGGGAGTATTATCTCTTTGACTGAGAAAATATTTTGATTGCATTGCTGTATCATCCTAAATACATAGTCCATTATGATAAGTGTTGAACATAACCTCAGCTGACCTAATTTCATAAGTGACACTAGAAAAGCATTTTTATACCTAACAGCCTATGCTGTGGTGATCTTCATGTCTTAAACTTAACGTAGTTAAGCTGCAGAACTACTAACGATAACCAAGGCCTCACTTTCTGCAATTGTTTATTGATACCAGACAAGTTCTCAGTCTGCTGAAGTAAAAGTTCATCACAGGAAAATAATACCTTATTCTTTCTTTTTAAGAAACTACCCCCCACCCCCAAGAAATAAACACTGCTTTCATTCTTAAAGAAACTTTAGCAGAAATAAGGACTTTTATTTCTTCTTAGGTTACTTCTTTCTAAAGGAGTAGTAAACAGTATAGTGTTTAAACTTTGAATAGTATAATGTACCGTCTGTCTGTAAACTCAGACCCATGAACAGCACATTATAACACACTAATGTACAGCTTAGCTACTGTTAGAGAAAATAAAGAATTGTCTTAGAAAAATCAGACTATGATCCAGTATTTTATTGTTTAACAGTTGATCTATACCAAAAGTTTCCAGTTTTCTTCACTACATTAAATTTCTAGAAGTTGTAAATCAAGTTTTTCAGATACCGACACCAAAGCAAATTTTACAGTCAAGGAAGCAAGCAAGGTCTTTTTATTTGAAAGTCAACAGCACACTCTGCTGGCCTTTGTATTTCAAACTACCAACTGAAGTTCAGCGGCACAAAGCATTTCAAACCCTACTCAAAAATCTACGGAGCTTTCCAAAGTAATAAAATAAAAATTACTTCCCATCAAATGGCCTAGGACACAGATTCACTTTCGTCAAGAAAAGATTTAGCTCCTGGTGTCTTACAGTTTTAATATCGAAACTTTTGGCTTCTTTTGCATTTACAAAAGCACAGTACACTGGAAAACAGCTCTTGAAATTAAATCATGCACTGATTAAAATAGAAGCTAATTTAGGACATACAAAGAGCCAAGTGCTGTTCAAAGAGGTGGAAAGAGAATTGAAACGCTTGTTGAAACGAAGCACATTTCCAAACATGCATATAAACCCTGTACTTAGAAGCTGTGTTACCTACAGGTGGGTATTACCATAAAACAACATTAAAAAATATATTGGAAAGGGAGAATGTACTTTGTCTTTTGAAAGAAGAAAGTAGATTTCTGTACTGAAGAAAGAAAAAAAGGTCAGACCTTATTCCTTTCTTATATTTGTCTCAAACTCACACAATTTCATGATTTCATGGCGTGCTCCTATATTCTAATATTGACAAGAACAGTTCTGTTACAGCCTTTGATAAACATTCATGGGAACCACATCACTAACGTAATTTGGGATCTGACATTCATCTCTTCTGCCTCAGATTTCTTCTTCTACTGGTTTTGCTTCAACAAACTTTTATGTAAAATCAATACGATTCAAACACAAAGAAATGCAGAAAATGCCTAGCAGAAAGCTGCAGAAACAGCTGCATATTTGTATCTCAACTTCTTATGGGATACTTCTGCTATGGAAAGTGGTAACTTAAAAAAAAAAACAAACACCAACACAAACCCCAAAATGTAAATTTATCACATAAGTGTTATCACAGTAACACATAGGATTTTTCATCTTAATCGTGTGCAATATATATTACTCATTTTTTATTACAACACACAGTAATGATCAGCTCCAACTTTCTCCATACTAGTTTTTTTAAGGTCTAAAGGCACACGTTAATATTAAATGCTGTCTTTCACTTACTATATTTGCTACAAAACAATGAATGGCAAGTTGAATGAAATCTACAAAATCTGATATCACTTAATTCCCATGGTCCTAGTTTCAAGTTCTTCCATAATGTCATAAATCGAATATAAATAGGAATATAACACACAGATTTATACCTGCTATACAATTGCTGTCACATATTGAAAGTTTACAGGCTGAATTGCTGGGCCAGACTTTGTGCTACTGGGGAACTGCGGTGTAAAAGAGTTCAACCCACTGTTTAGAAGAACAACTTTCACAGAAATAATTTACACTTTGCAAACCACATTGGTTGAACAGCACCATTAGGAGTAAAAGTCACTGTAGGTCTCGCTACTGATAGTGACAATATATTACTTTAAAGCAACTTAGATACTTCGGAACGTTTACATTAGGCTGTAATGCAGCTGGAGGTACAGTGTTTTCTGAAACTATATTAACAAGCTGCATTTCATGCATAATCTCTTTACAATAATATTTTTTTTTAAATTGGTCTTGAACTAACAGTCCTGCTGTAGGAGATATTACTATATTACTTACTGTTTGGGGAGAAAAAGTAGTGGTTTTCACATTTTTTTCAGGGTGAACAATCAGCTCTCCATTTTTTCTCTGATGATAAACTTCTAAAGCATCAACTAGCTGCGCTCCTTTTGCTAAACAGTGACGTTTTCTAACCTGCTGGGGAAAAAAAGTACAGTGTTAAATACACCAGACAGAAGTATGTGCTTACATTAGCAGTCAGTGATTCTGTTTCAACTGTTTTCCACTGAGTCTGTTTCAGTAACAGTACATCACTAATATTCATTAACAGTTTAACCAAATCTAAGCCACACAAAAGTCATTTGGGAAAAGCTATAAAATTTTAATTACAAAATTCAGTAACAACAACAAGAATTCTGTAATAATTGCTGAGCTTTTCTTCTTTTATTTTCCTACTGTTACAAAACTGCTAGAAATTATAATACTATATAGACATAAGCAGAAAAATTCTGTAACTAAAATGAGAAATAAATTGAAGCCATATTGATCTAAAAACTTAAACAAAAGTAACCATCTGAGCAATACTGTAAAGCAATATACAAGCTACTTACAGTGCACATCTGAATACAAGTACTACGTCATGTCATACCGACACAGATGAAAACATTACGGAAATATTGCACTCCACATATTAGGCCAGAGATAACTACATTTGACAGGATATAAAACAGAACTCTCATACATTCACAGTATTGTTTGAATTTCTAATACATATTTGGAAGAGCACTTTCAACTCTAGAATCTCATACTTTGACTTAATACTACAGATCAACCAGGGATAAATATACTTTGGGGATACTAGGTGTTTAAACATGTAAGATATAATTTAGGACACGGTATTATGAACAATTTAGTGCAACAATGGACTCCTTTGTAACAAGTAACAATAAAAATGAACAAAAACCTGCCAATCTATACTATGACTGTGACATGTCTCAACTATTCTTTATGCCCCTCTCTGAAATGCTGATTGGTATGTGACAGCTTTGTTGAGCTATGCCTGGATTATTTTACTGCCAACAAACTTTGCTCACCTGCTGCTCAGTTTCCAAAGGACGAATCCTTTTCCTGTCTACTTGAAAATCATCATTCTCCTTGTCACGCAGAGATAACCTTTTTTTGGCAGACAATTTTGAAGCTAGCGTTTCATTTTCCTTACAGTCTGTAATTAAAAATAAAATAAAACGGTATGTCCGCTACTAGAAATAAGGGCAACATTTTAAAAATAAAGTTTACCATAAATACATATGATGTAAGAAACAGCATTAGACATTTCTAGACCCATTAACCACCATTTCCATACAGATTTCCATGAAGGGCAGAATCAATTAGTACTCTGCTATTATGATGGTAAACAAAGTCCCTGTCTTGAAAGCAAAAAAAGTGACATCACCAACGAAGTATTTTACTTCAAGAACAGATTTTTAGCTGCCTGTGTATGAAGTTACCTGTGTTTGTTAGCGGGCTTCCAGGTTTTACAGAACTTCCTGTTTCATAATTACTAAAAGAACAAGAAGCACCATGATTCACACTGGTTGCAGCCTCGCTGCTCTTAGGTTGGGAATGACACGTGCAGCGACACGCTGGTGAGGTCTCTGGCTTTCTGTCTTCCTTTTCACATGATGATGTAACCGGTGATTTCTCTAAAGGACACAGTCATTTGTCTTCCATTAAAAACTACTCAAGACCATACATGAGAACTAGACTTTCAAAACAGTTAAGATGAAAGATTTTGTTTAGGTACCAGTTATGAACCTTATGTCTCTACAAAGTCTGAACAAGCTCTCATCGCCCTTTGAAGAACCACAGCGCAAAGAACTGTAACGACTTGCAGAAATGAAAATACTCCTCTTTGTCAACTCAAGCCGCATAACTACAATCCACAAGTATTTTCTTTCAAAGTTCCAACAGCCATATAATTCCCTTATGATAACAGACAGCTAAATCCAGCTTAGTGTTACTGGCCATTACTGGTTTATGTCGCCAATTAGTGTAATGGTCAAAAAAGACCTGGTTAGATTCCTGAAACCAAATGTTTAAAGGCTGATAAACAACAACAACAACTCATTATAACATATTTTGGTAACAAAAACCGGGCAAACAGACACTAAGACAACTTACCATACAGAGACTGCTGCCATGATAATGCAGAACAAAGTAATGCCAAGCTTTTGCCACTTCCTGTGGGGCTCTCCAACAAACAGTGTTGCCTGTTGTTTAAGCCCTTAACAATCTTTAAGGGGAATAATAAGAACAAAACCAGAATTAATAGAAAAAAAAAAACAAAGGGGATGTTTTTAGCTAAGCTAGAAATTACTTCTAAAAATAAAACAGGAAACCAGCTGACTTGTAAAAAAANAAAAAAAAAAAAAGAAAAGAAAGAAAATCAAAACACGCCCCAATCACCTTTAATAATAACAACAGGTCAACAAGCCTTAGCTGTATTTCTCTCAAGAGGAACACGTCTCATTAGCAACGCTCAGAGGTTCACTTACAGGGGCTGTAAAATACTTACCTGCTAACAGCAACACCTGAGGGGGCTAGCTTGCTCCCTTTAGTCTTACAGAACCAAAACATTGAAAACATCTGTTAGACAGCCAAAACATTTCTCCCACAAATAAAAAAAACATTCAAAAATGGTTAAAACTGTTTAAATGTAAAGCATAATAATTTATTTTTAAAAACTCTCCAAAAAGTGAAAACTTACTGAAATATTACATTCCGTTTAAAAGACAGATGTTTTACTAAATCATTCCCTCCCCATATACTTGCAAAACTATATAGGATTTCTATTACAGTATATCTAGTTAAACAATCATATATATTACATAGCACATAACTTGTTTCTTAGCATAAATGTTCACAAATCCAAAATGTACTTCAGCATTCCCTAGTTATGGGCCAGATATCATTGTACAGAGAACAGTAAGTTATATTACAACTGAAGTTCTCAAGATATTGGAGGCTCGAAAAACATAAGCAATTAGTTTAGTGAATGTTAATATAAATTCTACTTACAGCATTCATCATAGCAAGTTGTGAAGGGTAAGCCTTGCAAGGGAATATAATCTTCACTCCCCCAATAGTATATTCTGACACATCAGAAGTCATTGTCACTTTTTCCTCTTGTTTATTTCAGGTTTATAACTGCAATAAAAACCAGCATTAACAAGTCAACACTAACAACCAGGCAAAGTCTGAAACAGCATATGCCACCAAATAAAATCAAGCAGAAACTGCCAACCTGATGAGGGGGCTATGAGGCTCAGGATATTACCAGAATTGGCATATAGGAATTTACACTACACACTGTCAGTTCAGACTCGGTCCTTGTTACAAATGAGAGCAAGTTACCACCATCTGATGAGTAACATCAGCAGTTTGAGCAATTTAAATAAAAGTATGAATGAACTGCACACATCATTTCAGATTCTATTTCTCAGACTGAATATTGTTGGGATAAGAACCCATATCCTCGGGGGGAAAGTATTTGAGGATATTTAATAAATAAATAGCCAGTTGAACTCGAAGACATTGCAAACTACAGGGATCCAGCTAACAACAGGAGTTTGTACTGTTCGCTTCACAACGATGAGAAAAAAACCCTGGATACTGACTTTAGAAATAAGATGTTTTAAACCAACATTTTTCTTCCACTGGTAATACAGTAATTATTCAAGGGAAGATGAGGTGTCATTCACATTACTACCCTCTGAGTGTAATCTTGCATTTCTCTCACTCTGGATAATAAAAGAAAGTCAGTTTCCCACTAAAATGCTGAAATTATTAAATAAAAAATACTGAAGAGGCATAGATGTCTTAAAAAAAGGACGCTTTTTAAACGACACAGATTTTTTTTCTTATAGGTTTTCAGTATCTATGAAATAAAAGCGATTTTAAATTAGCAGATTCCCTGTGATAAATTAACTCACTAACCTGTGTCCTCATCTGATTTTTAATGAGTAAACACATACATCAAGAAAACACTAATGCATGGCATGATTCAGCTTCATCATCAACTTTCTCAACAGGAAAATGAAATCCCAGCAAGAAGCGATTGCTGACACCAGTTTGCATCCTGCCCTCCCCCCTTCCAAAAATGTAACTGTACCCCATTAAAAGGCTTTTCCCTAACACGTTCCGGGGCGGGGGGGGGAGCGTCGCTCAAACAAGCGCTACTTCGAATTAAGCTTTGCCCAAGAAAAAAGTAAGTCCCCGCCGCGGCCGTGGGAAGGATTCAACGCCGAAGCGGGCAGAAGGCGACCCCGATGGGGGTCACCGGGAGCTCCCGGTGAGCACTATAACTCCAGCCCCAGGAAGAACGTTTCGGCCTCTCTGCAGCCGCGGGCCGTAAGCGCTGGGGAAGCTGCTGTCATTCTGCGCGCCTCAGCCCACACAGAGGTTCATTTAAGAGGTGGAGGAACCGCAGAACGCCACTTTTCGCCCTTCCCTCCCACCCCGCACCAGCCCGGTCCCCTCACAGCCGCGCTCAGCCCCGCGGGAGGCGACGAGCGGCGCCGCGCGGCCGCTCACCTCAGGCGACGGCGGCAGCGACCCTCTTCAGAGTCCGTCCTTCCCGCCTCCGCCCCGGCGCCAATCAGCTGACAGGAAAGGGCCCCGAACCGCCAATCAGCAAACCGCATATTGAGCCGCTCCCGCCTTCCACTTCTGGGCTATTAGAACCAATCACGGAGGGCCTTGTTGCCTTCCGGGTTGTACTCGTTGCTGGGCAACCACACGTTTACCGTGGGGGAATTCTATTGCAACACAGTTTAATACTTTTATTTACCCTGTTTTAAGCAGGCCTCGGCCCCGCGTCCTGCTGTTCGGGAGGGGGGGGGGGGGGGGGGGGGCCCCCGGGGGACCCCCCCCGGGGNCCAGGCAACTCCCTTTGAAATTAAAAATACGAATATCTATGACTTGATGCAAATCATACACTTTTTTCTTTATTTATTTAAATACCACTCGAGTATATAAAATTACACTTAGGAGAAAAAAAATACATACATATAAGTTATTTACATATTTTACATCAAGATGACAAAGTACACCCGGCAGCCAGATGGTGTTGGGGGCCGGTTACAGTTACAGCACGCCGAAATCCCGCACACAGACCCAGGCGCGTCTGGCAGTTGGGTATCACCCTTCCTCAGCCACCGACCAACGCAGCAGCAGACGAGCAACGCACGACCTTCTCAAGGCCACGCCAGAGCATGAGACCATTATTTCTGGAATGTAAACTGGTTTTAATTGAAAAATATTTTACTTATTTAAGGAGCCTGGATGCTGCGAAAAGAGCAAGTGCTGGACTGACAAGTTTAGTGATTCCTGTGTGTTGAAGTACTACACTCAATTCAGGCACAACCGTCAAACCCTCGTTTTCTTTCTCTGCCACAAAAGCACCTGCTGCCTCACATACGAGCTTGTGCAACCTTCAAGGAAATCCCCAAATATTGCCTCATACACACCCTTCTGCGATGCCACCAAATGCATCTGTCGAGGCTAAATCATGCAGCTTTTGTATTGGAAAGAACAACCAATCTCATGCATGAAGCGTAAAGGATTCCACCTTCCTGCCCGCTGAGCTGCATGTAACCCCTTTGGCATGGCTGAAATCTGTCCTTTCTTTCATTATGGGGAAATTTAGCTTCTGTCCAAGTCAGCCTCAACACTCATTTCTTTTATTAATCTTATCCTGATGACAACGTAAGATACCTTTGCACTTAATTCTTGAAGCCTTTCTCATCTCTCAAACTAAACTATCCGAGCTCCATTAAAAATACATATTCTTTTAAAATCACATTTAAACAGCTCATTTTGTAGTACTAGTACTTCTTTTAAAGAAACTTTTAGCCCAGTTTCAAACTCTTAATGAAGGCTGGCTGATCTTTAAATGAAATTACTGATCTCATGAACTGAAACTTTGACCGATGGTTTGAAACACAAATAAAAAAAAAGTTAAAGCATTTTCTTAGTACTCAATGTGACGGTGCAAATTGCTTACACCATTTTTAGAAATCTTCCTTGGAGTATTTTATTCCCTCTTGCTCCACAAGGCTCTGGAACTGTAGTTCGTTAAACTTAAGCAAAGGTGCTTCAATCTCTAATTTTCCTCACCCATCATTTTGCTGTTTGTTCAACAAACTAAGTATTCACTTTTCAGAGTGTTATAAACCCCTTTCAGGTGTGTTGCTGTATCACTTCAGAAACCAAGCAAGCCTGAAAATCACACTCGGTTTCACTACGCATTATTTACCGACCCCATCAGCCTCAAAAGTTTTCACTGGAACCAATATAACCCTCTTTAAAGAATTCTTTTCTTTTCAGCCATATCTCAATCAAATGAATGAAAAACACTGACTTCTTGTGCTCCAGTTCCTCAGTTCACTTCTGCAGCTTTCTCCAAATTTAGGCACCATAGACCGTGGGACTAGCTACAGTACAACTTCATTTTCTTTCTTCCTAAACTCCACTTACGCTCATGTTAATTATTTCAATGATAGTATTTTCAACACACTGGCATAACCGAACATCAGGGTCCATGCTTGCAATGTCCCTTGAACAGCTTTTGTTAGATGAATCTTTACAAAGTCCTGACACTTCATGTGGTTTCTCCTTTAGTTGCTGGAGACCTAGAAAATTAAGTAGAAGAAGCAAAGTACATCTAAATAAATGAATAATTCTAAAAAATCCTTATATTACACCCATAACACAAACACGTATGCTATGAAATTGCAAATTTGAGCCATCACTATTTCATGCACCAGGTTTAACTCCACGGATTATTTCTAGAGACACCACAGTATTTCTTTTTGATTTACCTATGTCTGACTCCCTTGGGGTTTTTTTATATTCCCTCTTACTTCTTTTATCATAAATGTCCTAGCATAGATAGCATCAGGGAACCTTGTATCACATGAACAGAGCATTTGTCTTTAGACAAAAACAGGCTCAAGATCAACTGATACACTTAAACAGTTAATCCACATTCACACAATCACTATGCATTTATCCAACCATGCTGTGTCATATGTAAGACTTCAAGTAGCTCATTTAACTTTGCATTTCCAACAGATTACGAAGATTTATATGGCCATTATGCCTCAGCTGAGAGGTTGAAACGTCCTTGTGTTCTCAAAAGCCTTTGCTCATGTCTTTCATCCTTAGACTACAATGGCAAACTCTACGCACAACACTTGCATGCGGGGATACATCTTGAAACGATACAAGCAGTGAAATAAAACAGGAAGGCAGTATGAAGCTTAATAAAAGGGGTACTTTCAGCCCTTTTAGCCTCTAAACTCTCTCCTCCAACCCAGTAAATCCACCTATCCCTATTCCTTCTATATTCACAAGACAACAGTTATACTGCGTTCCAACTCCACTCAAACTTCTGCAACATTAACATAATTTTCTCCCTGGGGCCACGACATTACTTTTGAAATACAAGGTGTTTTACTTACGGGTAATAATTGGGTCAAAGTCTCTTGTCTGCGTAGCAACATCAGAGGCACAAACTTGTCCTATCTGTATCAGCAGAGACATAATATCCTCATACAAAGGAGGAAAGGCTTGACAGAATGACACCAAACAAGGCAGGGTCGGCATAAAAAAAGCGTACCGCTTCGACTGGGTTAAAACTATCAAGGAAAAGGAAAAGGTTAAGTAAAAAGGAATTATTATACAATATCCAGTCAAGAATTGTTGTTACTTTTACAATTGTAATGAACACGGTGGCATTTAGCCAAAACGACATTCAACCTAGACAAATAATTCTAATTTACACAACAATGTATTTAGGGGTTGCTGGAGTGCTTACCTGTGAGCAGGGTTCCCATCACATTGATCGCTAAACGAGCCACGCTGAGCGATTTAGGTAGGGCGTACTGGATACACAAAAATGAAAGTAACTGGATGGCAAATATCTGTTAAGTAGGTGAAAGGCAAAAGAGAAATAAGCAATAAAGTTACAGATTGCTTCCCACCTTCTATCCAAAGCTCTTCATGTAACTTATGACTTAGTAAATATTCGCTGTTTTACCAATGAGGAAATGAAAGCCAGATGAGCCTTAAAAATAGTTATTCTGAATTTTTTTCTTCTGACATTAAGAAAAAACCCCCACACATTAATCAAAGTACCAGTTAGTGTTTCAGAATCTCCCCCACAGACAGAATTTGTTCCGATATTAATGATGAGCAATAAAGCAACACACAATTTCCAATACAACCCTTGTTAAAGCTGTTTAAGGTCCAATGTGTTCTAGTTTTAAGTTTAGTTGAGTGTCTTCTCATCACCATTAACTTAATATTTGAGAAGGGATTAAATAAGACCAACTGCAAAGTTGGCTTGATACAGAAAACAGAGGAATCTTTAGCCCAACAAATACCAGTTACCTACAACTAGCCAAATGTGTCACAGTATAGTAAATCAGGGTCCACAAACTGTTTTAGAAAGTAATAATAAACGATTATTTACCATTGTTTTTCATAATCATCATAAGAAGACCTTCAAAAATATTGCTGAAATATCTCAAACTCTCGACTCTCCCTTTTGCTAAGCCTGTAGTAAGAAGAAACTACTGCTCTCCAGATTCAAATAGCCTAACTTTGACTGCACGTGTCATTCTAGCAGGCCTTGTTCTTGCAGTCAGACCAGGGAAAGAACCAGTAAGACAACGGGCAAAGGAGAAATTTAAAGCGATTAAGAAATTTACACCTTATCATCTTGTCCCAAGCTTGCTTCAAGAAACAGGAGTAATACTCCATGGAAAAAGTCAAACTTTACATGAGAATGAATACAATTTTGATCTTAAGGCTGCTTCATCTGTTCTACAGAGTATCTTTGCAGAAAAGGTTTTCATAATGTAAATCTTCACAAAAGTCCCTGTAGCTATAAAGTATCAGATAAGAAATAAGTAGGCAAAACTTTTGCCAACTGATTTATACTCAATATAAAGAATGAATGAAAGTCATTATTGAAAAGTGCTTTTACTCATGTTTTTGAAGGTAATATTGAAATTCATGAGTATTTCTTGAACAAGTGTACAGAGATACGTTAGAGGAGTTGTCACAATCCCTGTTTGAAGGGGACTTAAAGGCCAGGCCTTTAATTTAAGGTAAAAGTGCTACAGATATTACCTTAATAGCCTAGGCAAGTTAGAACAGGAATTTTTTTTAAGTTGTTCCTTTTATTTTCACCCCTTAACCGATACTTCATCAGGGTTAACTACCTACAGTGATTCTCAAACTAGATGAGTGTACAGTACCTGTTTTTCAAGTTCAGGCTGAGCAATGAGCTCGGGTATGAAATCCAGACAGATGTGCATCGACGGAATCCCCGCCACCGTCAGTGCCAGAAGTTCACATGGATAACCCTGCGTGATTAAGAAAACAGATATGTAAAAGGTGTTTTAAAAATTCTGTTGCAATTAAGATTTTAAATTAGATCTGCGTTAATGCTTTTTTCAGAACTGATGTACTTGTAAATCTCTTTTGTTCAGAATTATAAGCACCAGGCCTGTATCCCAAGGCAACATGAGGCAGGCTGGGTGACAAACCCAGGGTCTGAATCAGTTCTTTATCCTCAACGCTCAATGTATTATTTGCACATACACCCCCCTCCACTCCCCACACTAGACCAGGCTGCAGTGACCCTTTCCTTCTGCGTCTTTCCCCTGTGTTCCAAACTTCACCATAGGCCCCAACTTGCTTATTTCACGACTGCACCACTATGACTTTTTTTAATCACTTAATCAGTTCCAGGTCAAGGCAAATTAACTCCTTTTAAAGAGCCTGCCATCTGGCATTGAGCAATTTAGCACACACTAAAAATGCACTTATATTAAAAAATTTGCTAATCTTTCCCCTCTTCTTCTTTTGAAGGTATACAGCTGCTTTATCAGGGGCAACTTTTCTCCTTCCACTCTAAAGAGACAAACTGTGCCCTAACCAAAAGGAAAGATAAAAAGATTTACATTTGAAGCCAAATTACAGTTTTGAATAATGGGTATACTAATTTAAAAACACGGCTAGAAAGAAGTAACCTACAAAAGATGCGGAACAAGTAATTACAAGATGATTAGGCCAGTCTTCCTTGGCCTAGAATGGACAAACTATTTTGGTATAAAAAAGGGCAGAGGCACAAACAAAGCATGTGTTTAATGATGAGGAACAGGCACAGTTTAGCTGCTCCCTTCTTGGCTACAACACAGAGTCCAAGCACTGAAATATGGAGGAAGCGCAGGTACTGCAAATCTGGAGAGATGGAAAGGAGTGAAGTGGGCCATTATAATTTCTGAGGAACACAACAGCAGCATTCAACATCATTTGACCACTTCATTTGGTTCTTTCTTAACCAGAGAAACCATGGAAGAACTAAAGTAGTGCAAAGCAGACCTGGAAATGAACTAGTTTGACTATGTTGGGATCCGCTATATACATCTGATGCAGCAGACAGCAGATCAGACACTGGACCTCTCGAAGATTACACAGCAAGCTATCTTCTTCTTCTTCTAGTTCTGGACTCTTCGAGCCTGTGGTACTATGAACGCTCTTTAGCAAACTGTGGATATTACTGCTCTGGGCTTTCTCTTCTTCTGTAGGTAAGCAGATCTCTAGGAGAATCTGCACAGCAGCACTGTCCTGTGAAGAAAATAAGCAACAGAACATGCATTAAAACCCCCAACGAAATCAAATACAAAGTAATGAGAATTCAAGAAAAGGAAGACTGTCAGGCAGCTAGAATTTCTAGCTATGGATTTTTCTTCTGTACAATTCAGTTCAAGAATCACAAACTCTCATTAAAAAACCCCAACACTTTATCTGTATCAAGACTCAAAGAAGAACAAAAGCTTAATCCAATGGATCATCATAACCACAGATCAAAAGAGTAAATTCAAAGGAACCTCATATTGTTTCAAAATAAATATCCAATGGTCCCTTAAAGCATCCAGATCAGAAAAAAATCTGCACATGACCATGTAATTCACAGTGTTCAGAGGAGAATACGCTACTCATTTAAATACAAAACTTCCTATTAACTCAAAAATTATCTTCTAACAGGGACGGTATATGTGACGCTCTTCCAGACAAAGGTAAGAAGAGACTGTGAAACAGGATTACTCAAGAATTCCCATAATGTCAAGCTAAGTAAGTTAACCGTTCTTCAGCCTCACACTTTACAATGCTGGCTGCTTCTCTTCAACAACACAGGTCAAATGATCGTGCGCACGTCTGTCACATTTATTCACGTTTTACTGCTGCAAAGTTAAGCCTCTGGATAATGCAAGCAACAAGGCAAAAGGACTGGTAAGCAAAACTCTTCTGTTCTAACTAACAGAAAAGAACACTATCAAAGCAGTTACCAACACAATGCTTCAGACTAGGAAACAGAAGACCGAAAATATTTAACAATCTGAATTGAGAGGCGGTTTTCTTCTTCAACGTAACAGAAGTCGGTAAAAAAAAAGAAGTAAAAAGGCCTCCTTTTTTAATTTCCTGTTTCTGTATTTCTGTTTTATCTTTGTCTTTCCTCACATCATTTAATATCCATTTCTTCCCCCCTTACCTGAGCAGCAAGCAGTGCATTTTTTAATTCTTCCCTTGTAACTTCTGGGGCTTCTGGACCCATTGCATTGTTTTGGGATGGCCTAATGTCCTGCTCTGCTGTTTCTTTTAGGTGAGAATTGAGGTAAGCTTTTGAAGCCAGAAGATAACCGTTCAACATGTGCAAAGTTATATCCATCAGAGGAGGACTCCTGATACGGGAACACATGACAAAATAAAGGCATTTCAGTAGGCAGAACAGTAAGACAGTAGTAATGTGAAGAAACTAAAAGCACTCCTCCAAGGCTCATTTGGCTGTAGTCTGGTTCATACTCGAGCTGTTTTCCCTAACACAGCAAAATACTAAAGGTCACAATCCCTTCTGCTGCTCTGCCACTCAGTCCTACTTCTCTCATGCATGCACATGTATGCGTACGTGCTACAAAACCAAGGAACTGCTGAAGAGACTAATTTCTGATGAACAAAGGAAACCCAAAAAGTCTTGGCTGTATGTGAAGTAAGGAAAAATAATGATCTGAACGGTGAGAAAAAATAAGGCAGACAAACTGTGAACTACTTCCACAACACTAAGATGGTAGTTTTCAAATCACATTGCATTATAAATCTCCCTATCAGTTTTAGAAACGTAGGATTTTCAATTTGCATATTGAATATATATTGAATATATATATATTGAAGGGACATACATTTAAAAATTTCACCTATGGGCTGGGGATTAAAGATGTCATCAACAGAAACCTGAAGTCTAGCAGAGTTGTAGCAACTCAAATGAAAACTGGATTCACGACTCAGTTGCTAAAAGGCAAGGAACGACAGATGCATACAAACAAGAACGTGAAGAACAAATCAAGTTGACTATTAGCCATTTCTTATGAACAAAAGGATAATACAAAAGGGGAAAAATAAAGCACAACTGACAGAAAACACGAAAAAGAATACATGAGGAATAAACCTAGGGGTTGAAGTACATTTAAAATTATTAACCATATCTTTTTTAGAGTAACAGATGCAATTTTCTTCATTACTATGAAAAAGCAAAGTTATAATTTACAAATTCTGACTTATTGTTCGCATTATTTTATACTTTTTCTTAAAAGCTGGTCCACTGCTATCAGTCACGATCATTTTCAGTACTGAAATTCTCAGCTTGTTCTTCTGCATCAGAGCCATAAAGCAGCATTACACATCCTCCTCTGTCATCGCTGACATCTAGAGGAACTAATTTCTAAGTACTATTACAAGACTTTCTTGGGAAATTAAGCAAATCTACCTTTGTAATATTCATCAAGCACCCACTGGCAGAAACCGTTACCCAAAAGGATGGAAAACCTACCGGCCCATGAGGGATGGCCAAAGACAGTGTGCCGTGCAAGGATGTCACAGCTACAACCTCAACCACCACCACCACGTGGCAGCAGCCATTTTAAGCATGCTGCAATGTCTATTTAGAACAAATTCACTCACGCAACTCTAAAATGGATGATCTATGCACAAATCCCAAAGTTTCCAAAACAGAACTGCGCGTAAGGTTGTCCGACAGGACAGCGTGACACGCGGAAATAGCAGCACAGCTCACGCAGTTCTCTGACCAACAAGCTTAACACAAAAAAGATGGAATTTATGATATGATATGATTAGCTTGAAAGTCTGTTTTGAAGTACTGAAAGCTTTTAGAAGTTTTCTACGAGACACCTTTATGTTTAGCGTTCACTGTGTATCCATGTAAGTACCACAGAACACAAAAAGCTAAAGGAGGGAGGTGCTCACCTGTGAACTCTCTGATCGCATCTCAGTACAATCAAAGGATCAATCATCAGATCATTCTGAGTGTATTTCTGCTGTCGGACTATTTTTACTGAAGGCTGCAGAGCATTAACAGTCATCACCCACAACCTAAAATGAGATTATTTTTACAATTTTTTTATTAGATAATCTGTAAGAGAATAAGGGTCACATAAACATCTGGACACTCACTTATCTCAATTCGCTGTATTTTTCTAGGCCTATCAAACAGCAAAAAACCCACGCTTCATTTGCAGCCCTTGAAGTTAACCAAGATATAGTTAACTTACAGACACTGGAATTACAGCAACCAAACTGTTTTCACTGCAACAGAGCATCCAGTTTGTCAGAAAAGGCACATTCTTACCAAAGTGAGTTCATGTTTCAGCAGCAATTTGTCATAAACAATGTACACTATAAAACCGTATTCCTCTATTTTAAGCAAACTGGTGACTTCCTTTTCCTTGAGAACAAGAAGTACCGTCCTTCTAAATGCAAAGGTTGAAAATCTCAAGAAAGCAAGAAGGAACGCAACTCCAGCATGTTCTCTTCAGTCACACCCTCCAATTTCCCAGACAAAGGCATCGTGTCATTATTTTTGAAACAGAAAGTGGCGTTCCACCTATTTGCAACAACAAACGAAACAGTATTTTGAGCCTACCTTCTTGGCATCACAGTGTTAAGAACCATCCAAAGTTTATTGACAGTCTGAAGAATCCGCCGAGGGACTCCAGCGTTCAGCAAGCGGTTCATATTTGATGTCAACACTTCTGCATACGGGATCAATTCGCCAGCTGAGAGAAGTGTTAAATGTTCTAAGATCTGCATCAGCTGGGTGTGATTTCCAGGCAGCACGGAAAATGCTATAAAATAAAGACAATGGGATCTTGGTAAAACTGGACATTTTTTTCTGATTTGGCAGTAGAACATTTTCATTAAACAAACGCAGTATGGTCAAATTAATTAAATGCCTACACACTTCCAAACCGGTTATATTCCAACCGATTTGGAAAGAACACCACTTACTTCACATGAAGTTATTTACCTTCTTGGAGCTGTTTGGGAGAGTGATTCTTGGCGATGTTTGTAAGAAGCATCCTCCTCAGTAAGGCATCAGTGCCCGTGATCTGCTCCTCGCAGATCCAGTCTTCCACAATGCAGAGGTGCGGATAGTTAGTTGCCAGAAGGCGTAACAGCGCAGAATGCAAGCCTTGGGGGATGTTAAGGAAGTATACATCTTAGATTTGAGTAGCTACTTCTTTCACCTGAACATTTGAGCTTATCGTTTCAACGACAGGCCTTAACTGAATCCCCCTACTGAGAAGTTCAATGAGTTTTCATGTTTATAGCCTGATATTCTAATGCCAACAGAAAGGAAGTTACCTTTTGGAAAGGTGGGAGGACCCTATAGTAACTCTTAAACTCAGCCTGGAATAACTACAAATTCTGAGGCAATTCCTACTCTAAAACCTACTCTAGGTAGGTAAGACCTACTGTAAAAAGAACTGCCTTCCTCAAACTTTCACTATTACTCTTCAAACATATCACTAATCTCACTCATTACTACTGACATTTTAAGAGAAAGGAAGGCACGCTATGAAACAGACAACAGCCACAGAGCTGTAAACGCGCTTAGCCTTCCTTCTTCATGCACACTGGTCTCTCACACACAGATATACCTCCCAGCTCCTGCTGCAGTCCTTGGGCCTGCCGGATGAGGTACTTGATTGGAATCTGATCCATTAATGCTGAAGAGTAAGACTTGGGTTTTTTCTGCATGGCAGCTGTAAGGGAACAGGACAAGAAACCACGCAGAACAGTCACAGTTGGAAAAAAAATATTTCCCCAACTGAACACATACAGAAAATGTAAAGCATTTGTCTCTAAATTACCCAGGTAAAACAGAGAAAATCCCAAATCCTCATTCCTGTTAAAGTATTAAATTAAGCTCTCCAGGAAACCATTTCTGTGAACGCTTCAATTTAAAGATCTTCCTGGCATACAGACTTGTTGGCAAGATTTACGTACTGTCTTTGGCCAATTCCAATTGATTTTGAGGTTGTAGCTCAAATCTGCACTTTCTTTATTCAAGGCTTTTTATTCTTTAAAAAAACAGTTATCAGTTGTTACACGGAATTCAAACTGTTGGCACACTCAACGCTGCAGTGAGGTGGAAGTTATAAATGCAGCAAGAACTGTAATTGATTTTATAATATTTCAGTCTTTCTTGAATAGCATGAAGAAAACAGCACTGATGAACGCTGGAAGTTTTGCACCCTAAAAAGAGCAGGTAAAAAACACCAACCAGATATAAATACTATGTTTTCACTGAAATTAAACTCCATCAATAAACTACACAACATTCTTTCAGAATTGATTTAAAGTTTCAATTTCAAAGGTAAAAAGGGATCATTCAGTATTATCAGCTACAAAATTGCCAACCTAAAGAAATGTGTGTGCAAGTTTGATGACACACGAATATATGAAGATCTGAAGTAATTAAGAAGTCTTTGTTAATTGGTGCTGTACTTATTAAATGGTCATAAACATTTCTGGTAACTTTTTGGCCAGCTTGGACCTTTTTCAATCTGGAAAACAAATTACTCAACTGCAGAGTTTTCACAGAAGCTTCATCTCCTTAATTTCTACAGCAATACTGTATTTATTACAAGAATCTAAACTTTTTATGCTGTGCTTGAATCCGACAGCAACGTGAATTTTGCCTATTGTAAGAATTCCTCTCTTTGTACCTAACTGTCAGTTAATCTGTCTTCCACTGATGCGTTCAGGCATACCTAGGATCTTTGTGCTTGCCAGAAGTGCTTCTTCGTACGACAGGACGTAGTAGAGGACGAGTAACTGTGTTGTGATGCTGTATCGTTGAGTAAGACGAGTATTTTCTCCCTGTACATAAAACCACATACAAAGGTCATGTTGCATTCCTGATTCTTGAGAACAAATTTGGATTTACCTGCAAATATGAAGGTAGATAAGGCAGTAAGCCTTGTATAAAAATATCGAGCTATATGTGGTCCAAGTTCAGAGTTGCAGGGAACTTCTATTTTTTTTTTTTATTTTAAATGAGCTTTGAATATAAAATGTATTTTTGGTGTCTTGGGACACTAATAAGGAGTAATCCCAGGATTCCAACACGAGTCAACGCTTGCCACTCATTCTACATGTGTCCAAGTGACCATTCCCATACTTCTATCAAAATGAAAATGCTTCATTCAAAACCAGCTAGAGCACCTCAGTTAAATAGTATTTTTGTCTAACAAGATCAAGTTGGTACAAAAATTACACAAATCCTACATAAACACCTCCAGTTTTCAATCCATGAAGTGCTTTTCCTTGCATGAGTTGGTGAGGTCTCAAGGAAAAGGGCAAAACAGGGATAAATAGCAACCCTACAAATAAACCTTAGTAGCACTAAACAAGATTCACTTCAAAAGACCTGCCCACCACTGCAGTAGGAGGCAGTTTACTCTACAGGCATTAAAGACAAGAAGTGAGGCAACTTATGGAATCTACATCATGCATTACCCTGCCTATGGCGGGGGGGTTGGAACTCGATGATCTTCAAGGTCCTTTCCAACCTAAACCATTCTATGATTCTATGCGTATACACAATACACTGAACCACACGTTCTCACTAAAGGACGTGAAAGAAGCAAACAAATCGTTTACCCCAGAGAGTCCTTGAAAAACATTCAGTATCTCCTGTTCCGTGACAGGCTGGTTGGTGGCCTCCGGGTTGGACTTAGATGCCGGAGTAAGAATGGAGTTAATGTAGACATCAATAAGAGGAAGCAGCTGAGGGTGGAGCGGAGTGGTGGTTTCACAGAGCTGCCGATAGATCCAGTCCTAGGAAAGAACCATGCCATTATACGTTCAGCTTCAGAGCTGGAGGACAAATCTTTTTTGTCTGCAAGTACACCTCCTCTTAATTGGTTACAAAAAGTGTAAGTGAATGAGGCTGCAACTCTGGAAAGTGTAATACCGCTCCTGAGTCGGGCCGGGTCGTAAACTGTGTATCCTGGACCCTGCTCTGTACAGACCCACCAATGAAACCTGTCCTGGCTGGAAATATCATCGTGACTACGATTTTATTAAGTGCAGACAGGGGGAGAGAGGTAACTTCTTATTTTTAACTTCACTAAGTTGTGGTCTCTGGATTACAGAGCTAAAACTGGGTGCCCCAACTGAATACACAGTTCCTTAAATTACGTGGTCATAGGCTCTAAGATTCATCAAGAATTCTGTTCCTACAATTGAACCAAAAAAAAACCAGCCCGCAAACTCTAATTGACATTCAAAATTACGAACAGAACTAAAATGAAGGTCATACCTTAATAGATACTTTGTGCTTGGTGAATGATCGACTTTTTAAAAGCTGGTAAATGCAGTGAATAGGTAAAAACCCAGTAATGTTGGCACTGAGATTGCCTGTAACAGGCACGCGAACTGCGTGGGCCGTAACAACCTAAAGGAAAGTTAGAATTAACAAGAAAAATACCACAAATATTCACCTTATCACAATACATAAGCACCAGGTGACAAAGTTGCACAGCTATGTTCTTTCTGGCATTTACTTATTTTTTGGTTGTTTGGAAGCTGAAGAACATTTTTATACAGTTTAATACAGTATGTGTAAAACTGTAGCGCACGTACTACATTTGTGAACCATTTCCTGCCGCTGCAAAAAAATGATGTCATAGTAGATAATTTTTCTCCTTTGCTTGCCCATTATTTTGAAAAGCCAAGTGTTCAAAAAGCATCATCAGACCAGAGCACAAAACCAAAGAGCCAAGGCTCTTCAGCACCAGCAGGGCCGGGATTCTTCTTGTAGGTCAAACTGAAGCAATTAAAGAAGAAAGAAAAGAGAGAGAGAGAAAGAAAAGAGAGAGAGAGAAAGAAAAGAGAGAGAGAGAAAGAAAAGAGAGAGAGAGAAAGAAAAGAGAGAGAGAGAAAGAAAAGAGAGAGAGAGAAAGAAAAGAGAGAGAGAGAAAGAAAAGAGAGAGAGAGAAAGAAAAGAGAGAGAGAGAAAGAAAAGAGAGAGAGAGAAAGAAAAGAGAGAGAGAGAAAGAAAAGAGAGAGAGAGAAAGAAAAGAGAGAGAGAGAAAGAAAAGAGAGAGAGAGAAAGAAAAGAGAGAGAGAGAAAGAAAAGAGAGAGAGAGAAAGAAAAGAGAGAGAGAGAAAGAAAAGAGAGAGAGAGAAAGAAAAGAGAGAGAGANGAGAGAAAGAGAGAGAAAGGCAAGAGAGAGAAAGGCAAGAGAGAGAGAAAAGAGAGAGAGAAAGACCTAAGCTTAAAATACCTGTTCAGTGAAAATCTCCTGTGTGAAGATTGTCTTCATTCTGCTGAGTGAGCTGGGCTTAATAACAATCTGAAACAAAGAATGAAGTACTGGCAATTTTAAGTTCTAACTTTCTTATTCATAAGTACTGCAAATTTATTTTATAAACTGTTAACTTTTAATGGTTTTAAACTTGTCTTCACTGGGATACCTGGAAAACATTCACATCTATACTTCAAAAGTAAAACAAAAATATTTTCAAAGGTCACAAGTTCATCACCCCACATCTTCCTTATCCTAAAAACCACCTACCGAGCTTTTCCATTTGATGAGACACTGTTTCACCATAGTACACCTAACGCAAGTCTCCCTCGGTAATTTTCAGAAATTAATTATTACATATATAGATATTTCTTTAAACTAATTAAAAAGTTTGCAGCTCAGTTTTGAAACTACTCGAATTAGGCTTCTCAAAAAGTTCATTTCTTGCAAATAATGATTTCAAGAAGTCAGCACTTTTTGAAGATACCTTTATCCTAACGTTCCTCTGTATCTGGAGGTTTGCACAGTGAATGCTTTTCTAGAGGACTAATTTAGTTAGCTACTCATTTTTTCACTTTACATTTGCTTTAAGTATATTAGCAAAACCAAAGTTCTTTATATTAAAACTAAAGTAAATACAAGAGTGTAAATACACAATAAAAAGTTATTTTTAACAGAGGAATGTATGTGCTAAAACAGTTTAGGATTTACCTTCATTCCCAAGGTGGAGCAGACCAAATCAATGATTGCACTGAGCTGATTGCTGTGGAAATACATGGCTACCAAGAGAAGCATCTCTCCAAAAGAAGCAGACACACCAGAAATGCTAATGATAACAAAGAGGAAGAGTTAATTTCCAATAGGATATAAGTAAATATGAGAATACTGGAATCATTAAAACGAGAGAAACCTGCTCTCACCTCTCGAAGTAAGCTTCTTCCTTTATCATCCAACTAAGCCACATTACCATGAGTTGCTCCTGTTCCGGGGTGCTGCACAAAGAAAATCCATAAAAGATCCTTTTTGCAGGAACTACTGCTAGTTTTCCTAACAATTAGTAGCAGAAAAGCCAGTATTTGAGGAATCTTAAGCCGGGAGACTTTTTGTCACTTTCACTTTAGCGTCAAACAGCTGAGAATCACTGATATTTAGCACAAACTTCAGTCCAATTGTCAGGCAATTTCCCGTCTTGAATGCACACAGCAGAAAGCTCCATCCATTAAATATCTATATGGCTGCTCTTTTGACCGGGGTCTCTACAGAATTTACCCACAAACTTGTTCAACGGAGAAGTGAGCTAGTAAGGCCACCTTTAGCCTTCAAAAACCACTCCAAACTAAGCTAATGCTGATTCTCCCCTCTCAAAAGATTTGCTATAAACAGGAGGGAGAGCAGAGTGGAATATCAATTTACTCACCATAGTGTGAGACAAACCCCTTCAATTGACACATGGAGATTTGTATAAAGACTTAGGAGAGAAAAACTGCAGCTCTGGGGAGGCCGTTGCCTTAATGGTGCTACAACAGTAATGTCTTTACAAAGCTCCTCCTTTACTGAGAGGTACCTGACGAGAGTGGAGAAGGCCAGAAGCATACAGAAGGAGAGAGACACAAAGCGAACACCAGCTGGAGTTGCGGGAGGCCGGCTGGTCATCAGCTGCAGCAGCTGCTCAGCTTCTTCATCAGTTGGCCTGAACAGGACGGGAAAAGAACAAAACTCACGCTGCTAATCTAAAAGTGAAGAGATTTCCAATCTCATCACAATAGTTAAAAGGTTAAATTTTCCTCTGTTTCTTAATCTGTTTATCAAGTTGCCATCACTAAATGAGTATCAAGATTAACTGCAATTCTCTTTGAACTCAAAGACATAAAAATCTCTGTTAAGAGATAACAACACTGAGAAAATTTCCCCAGGATATTATCTTGCCTATTAGTACAAAATACTTAAATTAAAACTAACACCACATGAAGACACTATGTTAGCCCTCTCTAAAAAAGTAAAAGCAGAGGAACAGAAATTCTAAATTCCAGTAGCGTATGTTGCTAAGAGTTTTCAGCTGCTCTCCTCTGTGCACTGCTCCAAGCACTGAGGCCCAGACTTCTTTTAACAAGTTGGTAGAACTGATCTTGCAGCATTAGAGAGCACCACATTTCTTGCATTATTTTAGATTTTAAAAAAAATCAGCAAAGCTGATAAATGGATCTTTACCATTAGAATGAAAAAACTTTTCTGCCGAGAACAGTACCAGAATGTAAAAACCACACCTATCTCCACAGACCTCAGCACCACATCATGTTTGCTCTCTACACTATAAAATTAAAGAAACTTCCACCAACTGGCAACTCCAGCCCTCAGTACGTGAGAAGGGCCTCCCCTAGTACTAAAATCGGTGAGTCCTGCCAAGGCTGTTCCAAGCCCAAAGCTCTCAACCTCTGTTTAAACGGACAGACAGCGAATAAAAAACACGAGAGCATTAAAACATTCATTACTTCAGCCCAGCAATTCCCATCAAAGCGCAGTAGAGGCGTAGCAACGCGCTGGCTTTCACGACATGCTCCTCCTTCAGTCCTGAATACACAGACACGTTTGGCTCCGTATCAACATCTGCTTCTTCCACAATGTGCGTGCTGCGAACCGTGGGAAGGATTCCCATGAGCTCCAGGAGCAGCTGCCTCCTCATTTGCCAAAGCACTGAGCTGATATTATCTCTTTTTCTCTGTGTAAGAAGTTAAAAGATGAGAACAGCAGTGTAAAACTCATCCCATCAAACAACCTATTACGTTAAGAGCTTCCTTCATGATGAAGTCGAGGAAAAAAAGAAGGCGGAGGTAGGGGGGAAGAGGAATTTTTTTTAAATACAATTTTCAGTATCAGGGCAACCGGCAACACGTGATCATATTACACATCAAAGCCCAACCTTTAACTAACCCAACTAACTAAGCAAGTCAAGACAACTTCCTATTGTGAACACTGAGGATGAACATATTTATCAGGTAAACATTACAAATGTACAATTCCCTGGTTTCCAAGTGCACTGAATCATCTACCTAAAAATCTCTCAGAAGAACAACCAAATAGCTGCCTTCAGGGACACAATTTGTAGACCTGATGGTCCCATAAGAAGAGGTTGCCTTGCAAAGCCTGCAGCAAGACATGCAACAAGATTTAGATGCATGCAGACAAATACAGGTGCCCACATCCAGCAGAGTCACAGCTAACTATAATTATATATAGTTTTTATATATATTTTTTTTTTTTTAAAAGCAGAATATTCAAAGATTTTCATACCTGTTGGCCATTTCGGATAAAAGTTCCAAACCAAGTTCGAACCTTTGCGTTTGTTCCAAGTAGCAAACCACTCACAAAACACACCAGGTCACTCACTCCATCATCTGAAGATTCATTTTTGGTGTGATCCAAGGTCAAAGCCACACCGAGACCTGGCAGGTGACACTCTTCCACCTACATAAAGCACCCAGGCTCAATCACCTTTTTTGTTTTCAAAGCTCCAGTAAGGACGACAATGATGATTTTCATGGCAGACTTACCACCATGCCTCGGACCCTCAGAGCTTGCGAAGGGTTCATTTTACACAGGTGGCGAAGCGCTTCTGTTCTCCGACGGCCTCCAACACTTTCCTCATCCTGCCGTTCACCGTTCTTAATCAAACCTCTGCAAACTAAGTATCCACCAGGAGGTGTAAGTAAATCTGCCCTTTCCAACAGAAAGCCACATAAACACACAAAGCCCAGGCGTTCCGTTCAGCTGTGAATTATTAGCTGGGCCACACAAACCTTGTCTGGGCGAGAACTCACGATCTACACTGTATAAGCACAACAAGGAAATGGTCTTTCTCCTCAGAGAAATTACAGGTTTATTACAGATTTATGCATCATCCAGTTAGTATCCAATACTTTATCTAATGTAACCTGTGCATCTGGCAGCCCTGGAGACTGAAACCTTTATTGCGAGGTAAGGGATGTTAAACAGGCACCGTCAATACAAATTTTTCACCTCGGAATGTGGCTCAGCGTGAAGGACAAGAAGGAGCAGTAGGGCTAGACCGGGTCCGTAGCCCCAGTCCTTCACTGCCCGAGGCCGCGTTTACAACGGTGACCCACAGATGAAAAGCTGCCACAGGCACACAGGGAGTCAACAAGTAGGTTGCAAAAAAGGGGGATCAACATGACGAGATGGGGAGCCCAGCAGCGTCTCTAGGTATAAATGCATTCAAATTAGCTCTCATAAGCTGAACGCTCTCCCGTTCAAATATTTATGATGCACAGTTTAGCCCAGAATTAACTACATACGTCAAAATCATTTCAAACCTTTAGAAGAAGCAAGCTGGACAAGAAGAAACTGTAACTCACCCTCATTAAAGCTATCGGGAACATTGGCCACCAGAAGGCAGAGGAACCAGGCTCCATTTTTAACGTGCAACAGAGCTTCGGCCACATCAACTATCGGCAACAGCGACGGCAGCTCTGGATAAAAACAGTTTTAAAAGTCACGGTGTTTCACTGTGAAACAAGTAAAACCTTGCTTTTAATATGCATTAAAATAAGATGCTCAAATCAATAAATGGAAAATCAACCTATGGTCTATCCCTCTTTCAAAGAGCTAGACGGCCCAGATTAACCTTAAGTCGGTCACAACAGCCCCAAAGGTTATTTTGTTAAATTTGTAAGAGGTTAGAAAACACTATAAATACAGAATACCACACCTGCTTGCAAAATGCAGAGAACATCTGCTGCCTCCTCCAGGTAAACAGGACTCTCGAAGAGCTCGGAAGATTTGAGGAAAAACTCACCATTTGATTCTGACACCTACAAGACATTATTCATTATCACTGACCAGGTTTTACGAAGCAATTTGTCTGATCAGTCTTTTATGGTTTTAAATTCAGCAGATTGAGTACACTAAAAACTGTCAAAAATGTACAGCTACAAACACAGAACAGGCAAGAAAAGCTTTTAGAATAAGAAATGTTTACTTGTGGAAATACCTAAATACAGCTGGTATCATTGTTTCTTTCCAGAAGAAAGAGCACTAGCTCACTGACAATGTTAAAAATATGGTAAATTTACAGAAGGAAAATAAAATACTGGGGGGGGGGGAAGAGAGATATGGTAGCTAATATCATACTGCCATAGCAGTAAAGAACTGGATGGAGAAAAGTAATAATTTCATTTTCAAATACAATTTCTGCCCTGATGCAGTACAAAATCACATTATATTTGAGTAAAGCGTATTACAGAATATACGGAGCCTATATCACATTAGAAAAGATTACCCTCGTTTGTTCTGAGGACGAAAGCCTTCCCCGAGGAAGGCGGGTTCATAAGGAGTTTAATCACAAGCCTCTGTTCAATCCGACCGAGACTTTACATCTCAGTAAGGCAGGTAAGAACCAGAAATGAGTACTCACACACAGCAGCAGCACCAGGAACAGAACCAGGCAGCACCTCGACCTGTCACAGGTGCATTTTCACCGACATCAAATTCACAAGTAGCGAGATACGGAGAAATTTACCTTATTCATAATTGCTAATAATTCGCTAAGCACGAGACGAAGCCGACGAGGTGAATCGCTATGTTCAAATTCCAGTGTCAGCCCATGCTGAAGCTGCGACACCAAGATGCTCTCTCCACTGCCTCCTCCTAGCTTGTGCCTAATAAGCAATTAAAAATAACGACTATTAAACGCTTCTGCAAACACAGAACTTTTCCCAGTTAAGGGAAGCCAGTAATCCTGCAGGGATGTCTCCTACCATGCTAATGATCAGAAAAGACTGTTGCAGCTGTAGGACGTTATGAATCGACTCCAGCGGATTACTGAATATGAAAATCCTAACAAAATCCCATCCTATCCCCATCCCTGGAGGTGTTCAAGGCCAGGCTGGACGTGGCCTTGGGCAGCCTGGGCTGGTGGGAGGTGTCCCTGCCTATGTCAGAGGGGTTGGAAAGCGATGATCTTCAAGGTCCTTTCCAACCTAAACCATTCTGTGATTCTATGAAAATTCCAAGGGTCCCTATTCCCCAGCAGCACCGCCAGCACGGAGGAGCGCCGGCCGCCTCCCGCCCTCCCGTACACCGGGCAGCTCCCTCCCCGCGCCCCCCCCGGGCAGGACAATGTCCCCGCGATGGACACAAGCGCTGTCACCAACGGGGGTTTTCCCTGCGGGATCCTGAGGGGACACGAGGGACCGGGCGAGAGCGGCACCTCCGCCGCCGCGAGAAACAAACCACGGCGGCTTTGGCGCGTTTGCTCTGCGTTACCGGAGCTGCTGCTCCTTGCTGGCGTCCTGCTCCAGGGCGTGGAAGTCCACGGAGAGCAAAGCCACGATGGAGTTGACGGCCTCCACGCCCGAGAGGAGCCGCAGGATGAGCTTCTTGTCCTGCGCCCAGCTCTGGCTCTGGTCGGCGGGGGCGCAGAGGGCCATGCGCACCAGGCAGGGCAGCAGCAGCCGCAGCTCGGGGTCGCTCAGCGCCGCCAACCGCACCACGTCCACCTTCTGCATCGCCTCGAAGGCGTAGGGGCTGACGAACTGCAGGCCCGAGCACTCCGCCATGGCGGCTCCCGCCTCGCCCCGCCTTCCGGCGCACGCCGAGCGCGTCACGGCGGGCGGGGCGCAGGAAGTGAGGTCATCGCGGCGCGCCGCGGCCCCGCCCCTTCCCGCCCTTCCCCCCCCCTCCCCCCCCCCCCCCC